>JAQBSW010006818.1:25000-45508 GCA_029291075.1 Eudiplozoon nipponicum | reverse complement strand
ATACCATTAACTGGAAAAAAAAAAAAAAAAAAAAAAAAAAAAAAAAAAAATCGATACGATTATCCCAAGTGCATAATATTGATTTAAAGAATTGTTAGCACCACCCGCGCAATCAATGATTGCTTAATATTATCGCAGGTTTTACCGGTTAATAGTCAACTGGCATAACAATTTATATTAAACCAATTACGTGCGTAAATATTTTATACTAATAAAACTCAATCACAAATGATTATAGTAAGAATTTATGTCACGTCGTTTTGTACGATGGCAGACGACAGAACATAGTTTCAAAATGGTTAAATTTTAGTTTAATGAAATTGGTCACATAATGTATCGTATTTAAGTAATCTACAGAAATTTGTTTTGAAATTTACCATAAGAATTTTCTGTATTAAAACACATTTGTACGTATTCTAAATGAAAGATTAGGCACAAGGATTTCCCTCAGTTAAATATAATCTTTAAGTCAGGCAGTTCGAGGCAAGAACACAAGATTTGATAACTTCGAAGTAAATGTTCTACATATTTGTAATAGGTTTGACCAACAAGAAAAACTCGTTTTTCTTTGGATATTGTTAAATGATATGCACCACGAAAGTATTTTAATTAAGGTTGTTTAATTTAACTTTTTTTATAAAAAGTTTGTACTACAGACCGATTAAATAATTTATTATCAATTAACATTATTGTGATTTGGCTGGTTTCAGATGTCTGTACCACGCAGCACATTAACGATGCTGTTTTAAACAGACACCATGACAAAGTCTTTGCTCAACCTAATTATATTGAAAAACAGCTCAAATATTCTGATGATGATCATGGAAGGGCGAAACGCGTCAGTGCGTTGCGGCTGACGTTAGTTTTGTTATGTTGTTCGACGACTGGTTAAATACAATGTGAGTGGTGTTTACTTCAAGCTCGCAAACTTGATTTAAAGACTTGTTACCACCACTCGCGCAATCATTTATTGTTAAAGAAAAGAAGCTCAAATACCAATTAGGCATTTTTACTCGGTATGCAGCATTTACATTCTTCAAATCTCGGTTATACGCAAAATAAAGCTGATGTGCATCAATAAAACACAAATACTACTTTTTCGGCAAAATATTCGGTCGGTTATTTTTGTGTTTAAATGCTATTTCAATAAATATGAATTCTGTCTAAATGAGAGTTAAAAAAACTTCAGTCTCAATTTTACTCCACAACAAAATAAATTGAGACCATTTAATTTTTGGATTTTTGTAATCCTAAACATTTTTATTGAAGTTAAAAAAATACCGCAGCTATAAATCACAACATAGAAACAAATAATTAATTAAAAGAATTACTTATTTCGTTTCGTTGTTTGTTTTTTAAAAAATAATCTGAATAAACTATATCGGGAGGGGAGAAATAGTGAAACTTATAATAAATACGAATAATTTTAGCATTAAATTGAATGTAAATTGTCCTTCCCAAATTAATTTATGGATATTTTGGTTTAGAATAAAAAAGTATTATCCGGCATATGTTTAAAAATGAACTGAATGCGAAATCATTTTATCTAATTTTGTTTTCTATGTGTGAAATCCTCATCACTTTACGACTTACACACATGTTACGTGAACGTTGATTTCGTCATAAGTTATGGGCGTTAAAACGAAATGGAAATTAAATATAGACCATATTTCTTTATAGTTGTAAAACCATTATTAAAACCTGAACGATTAGTTACAGGTAAAATTTGATAAGAGCGTAAATTTTTCGCAAACTTGAGAAGGTTTTACCAATGAAGAATTGGTTCAGATGTTTGCATGATCTGTGTTATGCATAACCCAGAACAAGTTCCAGTTGTTTCGTTCGTAGGAAATATTTCGGATACCATTATCGGTATAATTCAAATAATTTTGAGATAACAAGGTGCACAATTTGTTTTAGAAAATCTTACTAGATGGACAAAATAACCTTCACATTAGTTTCCTAAATACACTTCAGAGACCATCGTATTTTAGCCTCGGTTGCATGCAAAAATCATATTTATAATTTTATTTAAATTCGCAACAGTTTTGCACTCCTACGATAATTACATTTTTAAGCAATTTCGAAAAGAATTTATTAGAATAAATATCTTATTTTGAACAAACTGGTTGCAATACGATTTAGGTACGCCTTTCCAATACATAAATTTTTATATTCCTGTACTTCTCGGAGAAAGATATGCATCTCAGATATATCAGACATATTTTTTGTGATCGATCATTCTTGTGTTATTTGAACTTAATTTTTACTAGTGAGTACATACCTCAAGGATATGGTCTATTGAACGAACATTGGTTGCGCGGGCGGTGACACCAATTACTATAATCAAGGTTGCGATCTTGATAAATGTTCCTGAGCCATTAAACCCTTGCACATGTCAGTATTAACTAAGAATTGTATAGTGTAGAAAAGGCAATTAATCCAGTAGACCGGTTTCGTCCTTATTGGGAACTCATCAAGTACTGGTCATAATTTGCCACGGACAGGGCTCGAACATGGACACATCTGCTTCGGAATTTGGTGTTCCAAAGACTGAGCCACCCTGCCGCACACAACACACAGTTTTCTGTTATATACTAACTAATGTAACTTGGTTTATCTTTTTTTACATTAGGTCGAGCTCGAATGGCATCCATTTATACTCAAAGTTCCAGTAATGGTCCATTGGGTGTTTTTCGAGATTTTATTCTCTCGAATAATATGACTTGAATAATTGTAGCAAAGTTTTATAAAACATAATTCAAACTTATTATTTTAAATGTGAAAAATTATCGAACATACTCTCACACACACACACACACATATATATATATATATATATATATATATATATATATATATATATTCACGGGAGAACGGGAAAAGGTGTGTCATATTAAATCGTTTAACTGCATGTCCTAAACGCCAGCATATTTACGTAACGGAAGAAACGAGGCAGGATTTAATTAGACAGTGTAGGGTCATTATTCCGAGTAAGGTAAAACTCCTATTGTTAGGTCATCCAATTGATGCTCGCAATTAAGTCGTGACAACGTTTATTCCTACATTTAGAAATGCCCACGTACATGCTAACATTCACTGTAAACATGCCTACACTTGTGCATGGGAAAGCAGCCACAGAAACACGAAAAAAGCAAAGCTTTACATGCAACAACCTATCTATGCACAAACAAATTCAAGTAAAAACAATTACTCTCATCCTAAACACACTTATGATTAAAAACGTGACACTATGGCAGAGTGGAGCTCTAACGTTCTAAATGCTCAGACGAAGTAGGATAAAGCCAGTGAAAATGAATAGCAGGTCAGATGAGTGTAAACTGAGGAAAAGGGGGAAATTGTTTAACAATATATACATGAATTTCTGTATCTACTTAATAAAATGGAATCAAACAAGGCTGAAAAATTTAGGTGTAAAATTATCGTATGACAATTTGGCTTTCTCCACTTTATTGAATAAAATGTACAGAATAAATCAGGAGACTAATATTGTAATATATGGGTGAGATAGAGAATTACAGCTCTGTATGAATGCATGAAAATGCATATTCTTGCACATAATGATCTGCACAGTATCCAAATAATATGTCAATGAATAATGAATTTTAAGGCCTTCAATTGAGTTCGGCCTAAGAAAGCAAAACATATCACCACTAAAAAATCGATAAAATAAACATTCCAGCGAAAAAAAATAGATTTCACCAATATTTTCTTCTCAGAGCCAAGAATTTCAAAATTTATTTACAGATGTGCCCAGCTATTTAACGGATATAATAAAACTGCTGTCAGCCGCACGTATTCATGAGCACGACGGTCAGTTGACCAGCAAGGACCCAACCGCAACAAAAAGACGGCGCTCGTACTTAATAGATAGGCAAAGGTTTTACTTTCTTTAATCAAGGTTGCGATCTTGATATAAACACCTGACCCATTATGCACATACATTTGTCAGTATAAACTAAGAATTGTATAGTGTAGAAAAGGCAATTTATCTAGTAGACCGGTTTCGTCTTTATTGGAAACTCATCACGTTCTGGCCAGAATTTTCCGCGGACAGGGCTAGAACCTGGGCACGTCTGTTTCGAAATCTGGTGCTTTTACCATTGAGCCACTCAATTTTTAAATAAACGGAATACCTATAGGGTAGTTGCTTTACAATTTCTAATATTTATTTGTGTATTCTCGAAATAAAACGATAATCCAATTGAAAAGTCATTGAGCCACCCTGTTTGTACATACCTGTTCAGATGTTTATATCAAGATAGCAACCTTGATTAAAGTAAATATTGTCACCGATTGCGCAACCAATGGTCTTTTAAAAGAACTTCTTGATTATGCTTATTTCTTCGACTGAGTACCTTCAACAAGTTTGAAAGATTCAGGACTGTCTATCTTTTTTCTATGCTCATTTGAAAATTCATATAATTTACCTTCTTAGCTTGACGTATGAAACTGCTTGAAAATTTCCACATGCAATTGTGGACTGGTGAAGAAATCGACGTTGTTATAAATACCAACATAAATTGAAGTAAATTATAATTTTTAAAAGATACCCTCTTTTATATTACACGTGCAAGCCATAAAGCTGTTTCCATTTTCGAAAATTTGCCAAATAAGCCATCCGTTAACAATTATTTGGATTATTTTATTTTATTTCAAACATGATTTTAATTTTGATATAAACATCAATCCCGCTTTCGTGATTATTAAGAATTCTTCGAGCACTGTACAGAATTTTGCGACGAACAGCTTTCGAACCTTTAAGCATCTGCTTCGGAGTCCATGACTCTAAACACTGGGCCGCACTACGACATATTAAGTGGCAATGCCTCCAGCAGATTATTTTTAGAAAAGATTACAACACGAATATGATAAATGCGTTAAACCAATTATTCACAAGATGCAGCCTTTTCCTTACTAAACAAGCCAATATCTAAGTAAATAAAGAGAACCAGACCAGTTTGCAGGAGGTTACATTGTGGTGTAAGTGACAAATAAAGTTCCCTTCAAAAATAAATGCAATGCAATAATTTTGTTTTCTCAATTCTGTTGAAATTACAATTTTTTATAATATAATTCGAAGAGTTTATAGTTTGATTTGTTTCGAATTACGGATGCGGTAATACTGTCAAACGCTTCCTTGGTATCCAAAAAGGAGTAGCTCTCTTACGAAACGCTCATTATAAACTGAAGACATAAATATAATTTAATCCTGCCAGATTATCGCAATTCATTATTATTTCCTCAGGTGCCATGTTGATTGTTAAAATAGAAGAAATTGGAGTCAGCGGGTAAGAAATTTAGTTTGTAAGCCATATAAAGAAAAGACTGCTCAAGAAATTTGAAATAGAATATTATTCAAAACTGCAGTAGATGAGTTTATAGAACTTGATAAAAATAAGCTCAGGTTTGAGCCGCGGTCGCAGTAATTCCGAAAGTTAGTCAAGAATTGCTTAATAAAGATGAAACCGGCCTATTTGGTTAATTGCACTTGCTTTCATATGTCACACTATTTTCAAAACGCGTAACGTATATATATATATATATATATATATATATATATATATATATATATATATATACATATATATATATATATATATATATATATATATATATATATATATATATATATATATATTGGTTTCTAGTGCTACGTCTGAATGACATGCGTCGTAAAGTCCCATCCCCTCCTCAACGTGGTACGACGGTGTCAACCATGTCTCGATGGCCGATCGTACATGGGCTAACGGGGCTATGGCGGTGGTGTCACCAGGGCGTGGTGGATTTCCGACCGGCAATCGGATCTCCTATAAAATACCACATGAGCCCGACGACGGCACCATGACTCGGCGTGTGTTCCCCGCCACAAAAGGGTTCAACAGCCACAGGATTACATGGACTCCTGGACAGTACCCCGTACTTCCGAATGGCGAATGAGCTCTCAACAGCCACCGGCAACCATGCAACTTACTGCTGCCTTGCAGACTGCGCTTGGATGTGCAAAGGCTAGAGGTGCGTCCTCGATCAAAAAGCCGAGTGGTGAGGGGACACCACTTGTACCAAATTCCCAAGAAACTCCATGAAATGTCATGGAGCCGGCTTATCCTCCAAAAGGAGTCAGCCGCAGTAAAGTAAAGTAAAGTATATATATATATATATATATATATATATATATATATATATGTATGTATATATAAATGTAAACATATGAATATAAATATACATATATATATATATATATGTGTGTGTGTGTGTGTGTGTTTGTTTGGGTATTTCTCTGATAAATTATTAGTCTTCTGAAATTTATCCCTGAATAATTTATCGATTAAGTCAATAGCCAATAAATTTGTTTAAATCTTTCTTACACGAGAGATAATTTCTGGAGCAAATTTTATAAATAACGACAAAATAGTTGTGTGAAATTGTTTTGCCTAATTGAACTTCGTTTGCAAGCTAATAGAGCATTCATTAGTAGCATTAAGTGAAACCATTTATTTTGCATTTATGGGTAGCAAATTAGTGCAACTTAACAGTTTCTAACAGGTGAACTGATTGACAGCTGGAAGACTCGTAAAATAAACAGAACTTTTCCATTAGTTAATTTACATTCAAAATATTCCAACAATAGCTAGCAAATGGTTGGTAAGCTAAATAAATTCTAATAACGGAAATTGCTCGGCTATTTAGGCAATCCACGGAAAATCATTTAATATGGATCAATTATTTACATTGAAGCACGCACAAGATAGATACATCATGCATATTAATGTAGGCGACAATTGTAATAGTTAATACAATTAAACAATAATTGATTGCGCTGGTGGTGGTAATTATTCTTTAAATCAAGTTTGCTTGCTTGATGTAAGCACCAATCACATAGTATGTAACGAGTCGTCCAATAAAATAGCAAAACTACTGCCAGTAGCACGCACTGATGTGTTTCTACTTTCCGTGATTATCATCAGAGAATGGAGGCAAAGGGACTAGCGAGGATCAAACCGAAATGCATATATATGGAAAACAGCGTAAGACACGCGGCTCCCACACCTAGTATTTTCGCATACAATACGTGTGACTGACGATAGTTTGGTTGTGTTGCTCGACGACTGGTTAAATACAATGGGATTGGCGCTTACCTCAAATTCGCAAACTTTATTGAAAGAATTGTAAGTTATTCAAATTAAAGTTGCGAATTTATATAATTAAACCAGTATTGGTTGAGCGGGCGGTGATAACAATCAGTTTTAATCAAGTTTGCGATCTTGATTTGAACACTTGACCCATTATGTACATACGTTTGGCAGCATAAACTACGTCATTTATGGCGTGGAAAAGGCAATTCATCCAGTAGACCGGTTTCGTCCCAATTAGGAAGAATTTTCACAAAATTACTATGTTGCTTTCTCTTTGCAGAGAAAATTTTTTTTATTTTTTAATATGTAGACTCATGCCAACTAAGAACAATTTTAATCGATAACACAATTATTTTCCGCTTATTAGATAAATAAATTTGTTGGTGTCTTATTACTAAGTGGTAGCAAATGCTAGAGTTAGTTTAGCTTTCTTTCCGCGAACGAAATTGAAAAACTATGGCTAATCCGAAATCAAACAGTGGCCTAAATACTGCTGTTCTTACGTAATACTTGCCTAAGAATTGGATTATTACGGAAGATAAGAAGATTGCCAAGCATCTTCCAGGAACGGGGAAAACTAAATTTGACTATGAGATGGACAATCTAGTTACAAACTATAAGGAAGATATGTTTAAAACCATTGATAATTTGTTACGTCTTAAGAAAGAAGGGATAACTAATGATGTGATATGTTTAAAAGTTGACAAAGTTAATATTGTTATTCGATTTAGAGTTTTTAATGAAGATATGTGACGGTACATTCCATTTATGTGTTTATTCAAAGCAGATTGCATTGCATATAATTTAGGTAAATATATGTGATTGATGTGGTGCCGGATCTCACTGTTAATATGCCGACAAGCATAAAAAAACGCCTGCGTAATATCGATTGCAACCATCTGCACAAGTTGAATTGGGTAAATCTCCTGGACCTTCATGAATCATCCTTTCACTATGTGACAATGATGTTATACATAAATGTTTATAGGCTAGTTCTTAATTAACTAATTAAATCATCTTTTCACTAGGTGACAATGATGTTATACATAAATGTTTATAGGCTAGTTTTTAATTGACTAAATAATGGGAAAATTGCATCAATAGATGTAGGCGAGGTTTCCATAATTTTTCACTATGGTCTCGTGATCTAGGATCCATGCGTTTTAACAAGTGACTGAATTTAATCAATGCAGTTTCGTTACAATAGTGAAAGTCGGACTGCTGCACTATCGTCGTATTTAATCGGATTTTCAAATGCTACCTTATTTTTCCATCATTGTTGCCATCAAATCGTTCACATTGTAGCATATGATTAAATCAGAAACTGATTATGCGGCATACCATTAAGAACCAATAAATCTCACAAATTGCAACAGAAATTATTGTTTCCGGACATAAGGCAAACATCAATCTCATTTTAACAAATAGCACAAATTATCAAATCTACCGTCAATTTCACGCAAATTGTGATTTTATCTGCATTCTTGAATTTTTCGTCGTGACGTAATGATAAACAAAGCCAATTTTTATGTGTCGGTAAGTGCCGAATAGAGTAGTTTTTCTATGCTTTGCAACTGTCTGTTAAATTATATTTTGTGTTCGTTTGAGTTTCGCAAACTTGATTTAATGAAAAGTTAAACGTCAATTTATCGGCAGTCCATTTGTGATATAAAATACACGCAAGGTTCTTCTAATTATGTTTTCTGGATTAGCATAGACACTATTCATATTTTATTTTATCAGACACACAACAGAGCCAAACAACAGTCAGTAGCACTTATTGACGTTTTTACGAACTAATATTGTTATATATTACTATAATCAAGGTTGCGAAGTTGATATAAACACCTGACCTATTATTTACATACATTTGTCAGTATAAATTAAGTTTCGTCCTTATTAGGAACTCATTACGTATTGGCCAGAACGAAACTGGTCTACTGGATGAATTGACTTTTCTCCACTATAATATATATATATATATATATATATATATATATATATATATATATAGAGAGAGAGAGAGAGAGAGAGAGTTTGATGTTTATATCAAGATCCAAACTTGATAAAGTAAATTTTATAACCGCCTGCGCAACCAATGTTAGTTTATTATTGCCATCATCAGAATACCATCGAAACTGACCGACGAGAAACAAAACCGCTGTGTATATATAAGGTATAAGCGTCATTTTATCGGCAGTCCATTTGTGATATACAAAACACGCAAGGTTCTTCAAATTATGTTTTCTGGATTAGCATAGACACTATTCATATTTTATTTTATCAGACACACAACAGAGCTAAACAACAGTCAGTAGCACTTAGTGACGTTTTTCGAACTTATATTGTCATATATTAATATAATCAAGGTTGCGAAGTTGATATAAACACCTGACCCATTATTTAAATAAAGTTTTCAGTATAAACCAAGTATTGTATTGTGTAGAAATTTGTCGAAATTATATATAATGGGTATGGTGTTTATATCAAGATCCCAAACTTGATTAAAGTAATGTTTATCAACGCCCGTGCAACCAATGTTCGTTTATTATTGTCATCATCAGTGTACGATCGAAAACTAGCTGCATACATAAGGTATAAATATTCAGAGAAGCTGTTGTCACCCATACTGGTCTCAAATTGACTTGACTGGATATATCGGCCACAGGATTTCGATGCAGTCATGTTTTGAAGCGTCTTTGCAGATTTCATCAGAATAATATGAATCATAAAATAATGCAATTATTCATTGCATGGGTAATGAACAATTATAACTAATCATTTATTTTAAAATTCAAATAAATGTCAATTCTATTTTATTTAGCTAGTCACACGATAAATAATAACTACCGTCTTCTGTCAAACATGGGGACTCGGCTCAAACTGTGGTGGTCCTCGTCAGAGCGCGACAGTAAACCGAATATCGAGGTTCATACCACTGTGGAAATTTAAGGTGGAGAATCAAAATTGTTGTTTTCCGATTTTGATTCAAACTATCTAACATTTTTAATTGCTATTAAGCTCGCTCAACATTCAATTATTTAATGATTTTCTTCGTATTTATACTGCATTTATTGGGTATGGCGTGTCTAGCGATAAGTTAGTTCGCACAATGGAAGAAGGACTCTCAAACGCCAGCATGTAATATGGTGTAGACCACTTCAGGTATGTTACTTTATCTTACCGTCTACTACTTTGTAAGATGCGGCAATACGCCTAAAACTCATTGGCAGTCTCAAAAAGCTTTACCGGAATAAAAAGTGCTGTCAATCCATAAGTAGTAAGTTCCAATACTGTAAGTCGCGCTTCCTGCATTATTTCAGCAAAAATACTACTTCTAGTCACGAACAGTTTCTTCTTCGACCAAGGCCTCCTACTCCGGCTTCCGTTCACATGATTTTTCCAAATTCATGATCTGCGTGTCTTTTTAATGAATTCAACATAGAATCACTACTTATTCAATGTTAGATTTTTTCGTTTGAATGATCAAGATTCGGTTTAAAAATTGGCGCTTCGCATATACAAGCCACTGTAGTGATGCGAGTTTCTATTAGCACTGGTAAATTAGATATTTACTGCCTCCAATTAAGATTCTGCACAATTGATGAGATTAAGTTAATAGGGAATTTGAGATTACTGCAATTCGATTGGGGGAAATGGTTGGGTCTGTCATTTGTAGGATATATATATATATATATATATATATATATATATATATATATATATATATATATATATAAAGAATACTAAACTTCACTTAGAATATTATATTTCTATACATTCTATGCTCTTTCACTTGATTATGTGGGTGGCAAAAATCTGCTATTTCTGTTTGACTGATAATTAAGTGTGTTGTGTTTGAGTCTATGCTTGTGTGTGTGTACTGTTTGCATGTAAGGTGCTTTTCACTGTATTACACACTGATGTCTGAGATCTGGTAATTTTGCATTGATGGCTTGATATATATATATATATATATATATATATATATATATATATATATGGTTAATGCGTAATCATGCTCCCTGTATATGCATGTATAGAGTTTAGTTACCGAGCCAATACTTTTTTTAAACCATAATTGAGTCAAAATTTAAATAAAAATTGATCTGTTTCGGAACGAGGTTACCACATTTGCTTAAATCTGTTATTTTGATCATTGTGACTGTGTGTGTGATTAGACACCTGAAGATGGAACGGGAAATTACGTTCCGAAACCTCGCCAGTCGACGAGAATTAGATCGTACCTTATTTTCAGTGATTAGTATGAATGATGTTGAAGTCCTTGATGGAAAGGGAAAAAAGCAGCACAAAGCCACCACAAAGAAGAACTCAATGCGTAATTTGAAATTGGAATCAATCGGAAGTGTAAGTGCAAAGCGACTACCTCCAAATGAAAATCGTGTAGAATTGAAAAATTGGCCAATTAATTTTATTTGTTTTCACCTATTCATCTTACGCGCGTTTTATGCTATAATTTTACAAATAAATGCGTCAGCTTTTATGAGACAAATTTCCATGTAAGATTTTTTTAAATTTTTGGTTGGCACGCGAACAAATACGTTGGATACGAATCTAAATATCCAAAATAATAATTTGATTAGAAATCCACATTCTACAAGAAAAAGACTTTAATGTATACCGCACAATAAATCGATGCATTAAACCATTTTCATCAATTTTAAAATATTTTTCTGATTTGCCTCCCATAAAAATTTTCTGAAAATATAAAGAGTATCTGCATCATTAAAATTGGAAATTTGATGAAAAAAATGATCAATTGAGTCCAGAATTTAAATATTTCTGCTCATTTTATGATTAATTACATCCGTTGTAATATTTATTTATTGCACAGTTTTATCTCAAAGGAATTAAAAGGCGTTCTTGTGTTTTACATTATCTATCCCTATTCACATTTTTTAATAGTCTTCCACATATAAGCTAGTTTCTTTAATTTTCAATGTTACATCTTAAAATATAAATCAGCAAATTACTCATGGCACATCAAAATATACATCACGCAAACGAGTTAACTTCATCAATACTTTCGAGTAATAAGAGTTCACACTCGGAAATTTTCAAATCTACAAACTGAGTCATCATTTTTTTATAAAACTGCTGCATTCCTGTTGTTTCATGATTGGTTATTTCTATCCATTCGCTCTCCTTAAATCTATTTCATGAGCTTCATTAACATTGTAACATTTTAAGCCATACACCGCCTACGTTATACGGAGCACTGCTGATGATATATTTATTCTGGTGATAATTTAAGCACTTTCCTCTCCTTAAATTCGTTCTTTAAGTTTGTAAAAATATGACAAGATCGGACTTTGCGCATTAATAATAGCAAACATAAAACTACACGTATTTTATCCGAGTTTTAATGTCTTTTAAGAGATTTGAATGCACTCTCTATCGGAGGAATGTTTTTTACGACTTCTACAGTTGGTTCTATTTCCCTAAATACGATAATGTTTGCCTGATAATGATCAAATTATCGTGGAGCTACAGACATTCTGACATACTCTGATTACTAGTACTTCTTTTCAAACAAATTTAAAGACAAATCGCATGTTTCAGTTCTGACTGTAATTAACCTACCATTCGCCTACGTTCTGTATATTGTGATACTTTAATATAGTAAAACATCTTTTATGGCTTCATGTATTAGCAAATTTTCTAATAAATTAAGCAGAGAATAAAAAAATCTTGCATTCACTACAATCGGCATACTTTAAGCAGGTGTCCTTCTTCCAAATCAGTCGATAAGGAATTATTTTAACTTCATTGTTCTAGCCTAAAATTATAGCCACCTAATGATACCATTTAAGTTGAGCACCAATATTTGTTTTTTTTTATTTTAAGCTCCTTGTATTCTAAATTCCCTTTTGAGCGACGGTAGTATTATTTCGGTGTTTTTTATAATTGGAAAACTTCGTCCGAAATATGCATTTCGCCGGTGGAGGAATTGTAATAATGCAACAGCTTCCATTCGATTACCCCTATATATTGTAATTGGTGTATGCCGATTCCTGACGCGGCAAATTTATTTTTAAAGCCAACATCCTCGGTAATATAAAAATTTTCATCCAATCAATTCCCAGTGTTAGAAATCCACGAACGCAGGTCGCGATTCCAGTATTTTTTGGTTCTAGAAGACCGCTATCTATAAGGAGGCATTAAACAGGCTTCTCAAATGGTCTATAATTTCTGCCAGTTTAATCCAGATATCAAACATCAATTATCTCTCGATTATTGAGTGTATGATACCGCGAGATAAAGCGATCGATAACTTAATTAGTTATGTCTGGTCATGAGGTTGCCTAACTCCAACTTCCGAAGGTTCAAACCATCTATCACAATCGAGTTCGCAGCCCAGCGGGAACGACGTGTCTGTGGCCTTCTTATTCCTACCTGGGTGCTGTCGTCAAAGCGCGTCAAAGACCAAACTAGCCGAACTGGTCGGCTCGTATTTTTTGCTTCAGCTTAATACCCCATGACATTTAGCCGATGTTTGGTCAATCCACGTCAAGCAAATACATCGATTTGCGAAGCAGTCTAGACAGTTTTCGGCGTGTGACAGTTAAATCAGCCAAAAAATAATCTAACGAATACAAACACAATTACTTTGGTGTTAAACTTCGTAGGTTAATAGAATAGCATACAGTCAGTTTTCAGGACGTGTAGTTTGTTTCAATTGGACACACGCCGATCAATACTGTGCCTCTAATCGCCGTTAAAGCGATTACTGGCCAATCGCCTAATGAAAAGTAGACACTCAAACAGAACTGGACGAAGATATAATTTAACAAAACTTTTTTTCATTTGCGTTAAAATATAAACAAGAATAATTAGCAATTTTAAAGTATGGTTCACAAATTCAATTGCATTTTGCAGATAATTTTCTCATGTGCAAAAGTTATACAGCGTGGGCAATTATTTACAAAATGCAGCTATTCTTTGCCAGAGCGATCTAAATTAGCCACTCTTGTTGGGCGTGAATAAATTAGCATACAAAAAAATGAGTATATTCTTTAATTTAGGTTCTAAACAAACACTAATCTACAATATTATATATATATATATATATATATATATATATATATATATATATATATATATATATATATATATATAAAAGAGTGAGTAATGAAGTCAACATTTTAATTAGCAACTAATTTAAGAAGGAATGAAAGACAGACAGCACCGGAACATGTGTGAGAGGAAATATTTCTTGACAGAATGACAACCATACGCGAGAAAACTCAACATTTTAGACAGGTGGCATTGCTATAGCTTTGTTTATTGTTATTGTAATTATTATTTTGGTGAAACTCAAAAAGATAGTAATGCTGGACTGGGTGATGCTTTTGAAGCACTCGTTCCTGAGCAATGTAACTCAGCTACAAAAATATTGAAACTCAATTTTTAAATAGCGAAAATGTGGATATCGACAATTGTGCATTTGGCAAAATATGGATAGTTTTCCAGGCAAACAACTACACAGCTAAAAATCGATTTCGTAGCAATCTCGCAAGGTACGCAAAAATCATTTGACTGTACAATTTCTGTAAAAAATTTCGCAAAGCTTCCATGTTGTGGGAGAGACGTTGGCAGCAAATTGAGAGATCTATGTAAGGCGCATGGGCAACAACTTGGATTATCATGGTTCCTTCGTTGATGTCACATTTGGGCAAAAAACTACTCGACTAGATTAAATTCACTAGGCATTCTAGACCACCTGGTTCAGAATCATGCAATGTATAACCCATTCATCCAAACCGCACACTCGATGCAATTTCCAGTTTCACAGTTTGTTATGTTTTTCGGTATGCCTTTTCCTGACTAGATCCCTAGTTTTTATTAATCATCCAGCAAGCTTTCCTCCAGTTTCCAGAACAAATTAGCTCACAGGGTACTGCAAGCATATGCTAATTCAGTATCAGAAAAAAGTTTAATCCCGTCTATGCAATCGTTCTACGCAGTCCGGCTACTTATCAATAGAAGCTGCTAATATTCATAGAACCTACAATATATATTTGATAAAAAAAACTGGAAATGGGGAAAACGAAAATCGACTATGCTTAATCGTATCAGTGAAGTAGTACAGTAAACATCAAACGCAGCCATTAGTACACACACACACACACACAAAATGTATATATATAAATATATATATATATATATATATATATATATATATATATATATATAGGTCCAGCGAAGAGTACCAGCAGCATAACATTATATTTAGGAATGGTCTTCTAGCTAAACACCTGTAAATTTGGCTAACTCGTCAAATATTTTGGCATTCATGAAACTATTCCATTATATTTATTGTATTGTATTTATTATTGGCTACAAATAACTAACATGCATGCATTTATGCGTAAAGTTAACGTTGGGGAAAGTTTATTAGAATTGCTTTATATCATCTACTTAATTTCCACAATATTCACCCAGGAATAATTTTATCATTTACATCTCACAATAGTGAAAAATGGAAGTATTTTGTCAAAATTTGACAATAATTCTTTTACACTGACTAAATTTCATTAAAAATTTAGAAAAAGCACCAATTATGAAAACCTGGTATTCGAGCAAAATCTGATACACTCACATTCACTGACATTATTTTCATTAGAACATAATTGTATATTTTTTAAACAATGCTTGTGAGCTTGAAACGAACACCAAGTTTAGCTATGTTTTTCGACGACTGGTTAAATATGATGGGATCCGTGTTTAATTCAAACTCGCAAACTTGATTTAAAGAATTTTTACCATCACCCGCGCAATCAGTGATTGTTTAATTGTATATTTATGTATGCTTCATTGCCACTATCTTATTTATATGCAATTATATATGTTGTATTTCGCAATTAATAAAAGACTGGTTTTGAATAGGACCATAAGGATATTCATAAAATGGCATGAACAAACTGTATAACTTCACGTACCCACGTGTATCGTACTTGCTGAAATTTCATACTCAGTAGCCTACTCTATGCGCAAACCCAAATATGTAGTTTACCAAGTTATGAGATAACATAGCATTATACCAAAGTTAACATTAGAAGGCGAAACAAAAATATATAGATTTATTATCGACTGTGCAACAATCTCATTTCTGGTGGTTGTTTTAAATTAAAAGATATTTAAGATATTTTAGTATACAATACGACTTCGTTATTGAAAAGCAAAAATATTACATTGTGTATTAGGTGTTGGGCACCTAGTAACAAATTAGTTAAAATATGTCCAGAAGGATAAACCATAGAGAGTATGAACAGAAGGAATGATGTCACGTGCATATTTGTCTCTTGTCTAACAGCGATTCATCAGTAGACGCCGGTACTACGCCCAATACGCACTATATATTTGAATGAGGAATATGAGAAAATTGGACAGTAAAATCTCCTAGAAGAATGTGTAAACTTGCAATAGAGGAGCTAACTTCATATAAAGTCTTATAGCGAGTTCAGTGTTTGCCGAACATATGTACAAGTCACATGTAAACAAATATATCGACTAGATATTATACCAATTATTGATCAATATTTGAGGTTGAAGTGATGTGCTAGCCAGTTATAAAAGACAGTGTTCCGCTCAGCTTTGTGGCAAGCTTGTTTATCTTCAGTTATAGATTCACTATATTCCCCACTTCATATTTCTAGCTGTGCAAGATTTACTTCTTAGTTGATGAATTACTGCACATAAACCAGTGTGTTAATTTAAAGATATGACATTGTTGTTGTATTCATTTATTCCTTTCTTGAATAAAAAACGAGATACTTTTTTTTAAATCTAGCTAAATCCTTAGAGATAAGTAGAAAATATTTAGATTAAGAAGTCTCGATTAATAAATAAATTAATGAGAATTGATGTTTCAATTTTTTTCTCGACTAATACAGTAGTACTAACATAGTTTTATTAATGTTTTGCAGAGAAAAACGATTGGACTTCGCCATGCTCACAAACTTGATTTGAAGAACAGTTTTTACCACCCGTGCAATCATTTGTTTGTCGAAATTAGCCGTTAACCTCGTAAACATTTTAAATATCAATCAATCGATTCTGTCCATAGTGAAACCGTTCTTCAAAACAGAAAAAAGTCAGACGGTCTAACTGTGAATGATTTAATGAATGAGTGAGCTAAAGCACCTGTAAATTTAATGAGGTATTAAATTTATTATACGACGGAAAAACTTTTTTTAAAAATCTAAATTGACTAGAATCAGTAATGGTGCTTGCCATTCGACAATACTTGACGACATTCAATTTGTGTTGGATCATTATCTATTGCGCGTTTGGTGATAACTATTTCGTAAAAAAAGATTGCGGCTTTAAAAAGAAGGCACAGCCGATTTCATACCTCCAATCGCACAGTCATCAGTCTAACGTAATTGCGAATTATTTTATTTCTGCTGTTTTGCGATTGGTTAGATAAAATGTGATTAGTGATTAGCTGAAGTGCACAAATAGATTTGTATAACTCGGGTTTTATCCCGAGCAAATATTTATTTTTCACATCAAACTTTTAAAAAACAGTGCTGTTGCCTCCACCTGACTGTTGGTTAATTTAAATTCAATAAAATAAATTCTACTACAAGTGCTAAATGTCAAAATTATTAAGGTAACTTTGAGCGTAAAGGTAATTTATGGCCGGAAATACAATAAAATTCTGAACGACACCAAATGTAGGATGATGGTTTTTTAATCTACATTTCATTGTCAGCAACCAACGTAATCTATGCCATTAAAATCTAGAAAAACAATGTACGCACCCTAAATTATTGCTCTCGAAAATTATTACCGGCGTATATTCAAAATTTAAATTGCATATATATATATATATATATATATATATATAGATATATATATATATATATACATGTATATATATATATATATACATATATAAATATAAATATATATATATATATATATATATATATATATATATATAGATATATATATATATATAGATATATAGAAAGCGAGTATGGAACAAGGATAGGTGAATGGGAGAGAAAGTACGCGTAATTTCAAAAGATTGATTTGATTGTATCTGCTATATATATATATATATATATATATATAATTATATATATATATATATATATATATATATATATATATATTTCCAGTTTGAAACAAAAAACAGTATAATACAACAAAAGGTAATTTATTTAATTGACCGTTTTCGCCTTTATTAGACAGTATTCTTATTTGTTCGATTGACTTAGCCAAGGTTATATATATATATATATATATATATATATATATATATATATATATAGAATGTATATGTCGAAATAAAAACGACGAAATTGTTCCATTGATCAGATTTTGGTTGTATTGCACATTTCATGCGAAAATTAGAATAGTTGAAGATAAACGAATAAACTATTAGACAGATGTTCAGATAAGTGCAAAGAGGCATGGAAACCTATAAATTTGCACTATTCGAGGTAGCTAAATTTATATCAAAATCTAATGGTTGATCGATGGCAAGTAGAACTGAAGTACAAAGTGGGTATATATCTAATAACGGTTAATAAAACTAAATCAAGATACTTATATTTACCGCTGCACAAGTGTTAATATATCGATTTATCGCTAAGAAATAAATTGCCCATTAGAAATTAGGCACGAAATAGAATAAGGCAACGATCGAGGTGGAAAATATAAGCAGGTATCTATGATTAATTCAGTTGTGACCAGAAGGATCAACCAAAGGCAGCACGAACGGAAGGTATAATCTCATGCACATTCGTTTCGTGCTTACTGGCGACTCATCAGTAGGAGCCGGTATTACGCCCATTAACCACTATATATTTGGTAGAATAATGTGGAATAATATGACGGTAAGCACGAAACGAATGTGCATGAGATTATACTTTCCGTTCATGCTCCCTTTGGTTTATCCTTCTGGTCACAACTGAACTAATTTGTTACTAGGTTCGCAAAACCTAATACATACTTGCATATATATTAGTTCTTCGCAGCAAACAGTATTTAACTGTTATCTATGATTAATATTCAAATATAAAAAATGTAGGAGCGCAGACGTATATATATATATATATATATATATATATATATATATATATATATATATATATATATATATATATATATATATATATATATATACGGAAAGATGCATAGAGAGTTAAATAGATAATTAAACGAACATTGATTGCCTGGGCGGTGTTAATATTTATTATAATCAAGGTTGAAAACAAGATACAAACACCTGAGCTATTAAGTACATACGTTTGTCAGAATAAACTAATAATTTTTTGTGCAGAAAAGGAAATTTATCCGGTAGACCTGTTTCGTTCTTATTTAGAACTCATCTCGTACTGGCCAGAATTTTCCGCGAACAGGGCTGGAATCTGGGCACGTCTGCTTAGGAATCTGGTGCTCTAATCACTGAGACACCCTGCCGCACCCTACACGGCAGCGCCAAATTCTGGACAGTACGTGATGAATTTAAAATAAGGACGGATCCGGTCTACTGGATGACCTTCCTTTTATATATTATACAAAACTTAGTTTATACTGACAAATAGTTAAATACCGTTTGTTGGGGAGTACTAATATATATCCAAGTATGTACTAGGTGTTGCGAACATAGTAACAAATTAGTTCATTTGTGACCAGAAGGATAAACCAACGACAGCATGAACGGAAAGTATAATCTCACGTACGTTTGTTTCGTGCTTACTGGCGGTTCATTAGTAAAAGCCGGTATTACGCCCTTTAACCACTATATATTTGGGTGAAGAATGTGTCCTATTGTCCCACATTCCTCATCCAAATATATAGCGGTTAAAGGGCGTATTACCGGCTCCTACTGATGAGTCGCCAGTAAGCACGAAACGAATGGGCATGAGATTATACTTTCTGTTCATGCTCTCTTTGGTTTGTCCTTCTGTCACAACTGAACTAATTTGTTAATATGTTCGCAACATCTAATACATAATTGTATACTGACAAATGTTTGGACATAGCGGAATAGGTATTTAACTCAAAATCACCACCTTGATTTTAATAATAACTGTCACCACCCGTGTGAACAATTTTAGTTTAATTATATAAGATCAGGTTGATAGGAATTAATGGGCCCGTGAAAAAATTATCGGTCGTTAGTGAATGTATCAAATTTTATGCTAAAATAAATGCTTTAGATTTAGGCTGCTATTTAAGTTAGTCAAAGTGGGGGATATTCTTTGGCATGAAATTTCTTCGCATTCAATGAAATTCGCTATTAAAATAATAGCTAAAGAGAAAGTTTAATTAAGTGGAAAAAGGACTATAATAATATGTTTATTGCTTA
>JAQBSW010006818.1:0-22500 GCA_029291075.1 Eudiplozoon nipponicum | reverse complement strand
TGAATTTTATGTAAAGGCGATAAAGCACCTTGACTGGCGGTAATTTTGATATATTGTTCATTGACTAACTAAATACAATGGGATTGGTGTTTACTTCAAGCTCGCAAACTTGATTTAAAGAATTGTTACCACCACCTACGAAACCAAATGTCTAAAAACGTCAATGTTCGTGATTGCATGGAGATTGCGCAGTTGATATTCCCTTTCAAGTACAATGTCTGCAAGACTACTAGAGGTGAGAGCCGCAAATCTTATTTTGCTTTCCATATATATGCACTGCGGTTTGATTCTCGCTAGTCAGTTTACCGTCGTACTCTGATGATGATCATGGAAGGTCGAAACACGTCAGTTCGTGTGACTGACGGTAGTTTTACGTAGTTGTTCGATGACTGGTTAAATACAATGGGATTAGTGTTCAATTCAAGCTCACAAACATGATTTAAATTAGCACCTTCACTATTCGTGTCCATTTTTGTTGTGCTTCATTTATAATCTCTTTTTTCTTTCCTATTCACTCACCGATGTTCCAAAATAATTAAGCAGATAAATTATAAATGTGTGGTTTTTATTTTATTTACCGTGGTTTCCGGACCATAAGGCAAACCTAAATGTATGGCGCAACCTCTACGAACGGGTCTTTTTCACGCATTTCGAATACATTACCAATAAATCTTTAATTGTCCACTTCAGTGATAGACACAAAAATGTAAAATACCAAAATTAATTAATTATAAATTAAATTACCAATGTTGCGGGTCTCAAACATTAATGCTGAAATTGTATAATGCAATATATTACAACAATACGAAGTAGTGCCAGGTAGCATTTCACTTACTTGCAATATTTCATATCATATTTCCATCACGGTAGGTTTTTTGTACATAAGGCCAATTAGATTATTATTAGGCGCATTGCCGATTTTTAAAAGAAAATAAGATTTTTTTAAAATGTACTTTATAGTCCGAAAAATGGTATATTGCGCGGGCTGTAATTTTAATTGTGTATAATGAATTTAAAACTATTAGGTGTCAGATTTTCATATTGTCATTCCAATGCATTATATATATATATATATATATATATATATATATATATATATATATATTCGTTTGATCCCCATTAGTTAGTTCACGGCTGTGCTCTGCTGAATTCTGTGAAAAATCGATACAACATACTGCGCACGGTCAACAATTAGTTTTTTTTTTGCTCTGTGATTGCTTAAAAAAAGAAAGTGGATTTATTTGAAATCCGCATAGAAGCATAATTTCTGATGTTAAAAAGACATAGAGACCGCAGTAAAAAAATTAAATGACAAGTCTATTCTACTAACAAAAGTTCTCTCTCAAAAGGATACTGTTCTCATCGCGACATCTGCTTCAGCTCTGGCTAGAATAATATAAAATCATTAATTAATTAAATCAAGGTTGCGATCCAGATATAAACACCTGACCCTATATGTACATAAATGTGTCAGTATAAACTAAGCATTGTATAATGTAGAAAAGGAAATTCATCCAGTAGATCGGTTTCGTCCTTTTTGAGAACAGATCACACACTGTCCAGAATTTTCCGCGGACAGGGCTCGAACCTTGACACTTCTGCCTCGGAATCAGCTGATCTGCTCAATATGAGATCTATTCTACAGATCTTTCATTGCAATTCATATCTTTCATCAAAAACTGATGGTGTGGGTAGTGGTAAATATTGTTTTAAATCCATCATGCGAAATTTAAATAAACGCCAATCCCATCTTATTGAATAATTCGTACAGCAGAGTAAAATATCCTTCAACGGTAGAAGAGTATTTTTTCATCACAGATAAGTTGTGCAGCTATATAAATAAACGAAAATTTCTTGCACAGGAAATTTAATTGTCATTTCTACAATACACAATGCTTTGTTTACAATGACAAGCGTATTTACATAATAGATCTGCTGTCTATACCAAGATCGCAACCTTGATTACAGTAGATTGTGCATTTGACATTCCAATCAAGTGCAAACTACGCGCAACTACTAGGTTCGCAAGCCGCGTTTCTGATAATTCCAAACATTCATATACATTCTTTAAATCAAGTTTGCGAGATTGAAGTAAACACCAATCCAATTGTATTCAGCCAGTCGTCGAACAACATAACAAAACCACCGCCAGTCGCAACGCACTGACGCGTTTCGACCTTCCATGATCATCATCAGAGTACGACGGCAAACTGACTAGCGAGGATCAAACCGCATTGCATAAATATGGAAAGCAAAATTAGATATGCGGCTCTCACCTCCAGCAGTCTCGCATACATTGAACTTGACTGGAAGTGTCGGCTGCACAATTTCTATACAGTCACGAACATTAACTGTTTGTAGCTTTCGCCACATATACATATATAGGCAATACAATTTAACAATAATTGATTGCGCGGGTGGTGGTAACAATTCTTTAAATCAAGTTTGCGAGTTTGAAGTAAACACCAATCCAAATATATTTTACCAGTCGTCGAACAACATAACAAAACTGCCGCCGGTCGCAACGCACTGGTGAGTTTCGACCTTCCTTGATCATCATCAGAGTACGACGGCAAACTGACTACATTTCAATATGTTCCTCTTTAAAAGAAACATGTTGCACGACAGGGAATAGATTAATTACCTTTTTCTTGTATTTTGTATCCAATGTCAACCTGATTATTTCATATATTTCGAATTTTTGTTGCTGAAGTCTTTTCCAGTAGAAAGCACATCACACCAACAGTTTGACAATAAATATGTCGAGTAGAAAATTAAGTTCAAACTGCCCCATTTATACTTATTGTTAGATCTCTAACGCATTATTTTCCGATATATATGGAATATTCAGGTAGACAGTGGATGCAAACACCTCGTGTCGCAACACAAGGAAAAGGTAATGTTCCTCGTTAATCGGTTTACCGCCGTGCTCCCAAGATGACTATTGTTATGTCCACCTATGTTGGATGGTCCACGTACATGTATGTCATCTGTGTTTATTATTAGCGTATCGTCCAGACGAGACTTAATTATGCATAATTCTGCAGTTAAATTATTTATTTGAGAAGTCAGTCCCTGAATCAACGTCTCCAACCCATCAGAAGCTATATTAATTGTACCACACATACTTTATTTTTATTCAATTATGTATAGAATTTTGCTCGCACAACGAGCATCGATTTAATAAAACAAATTTACACATATTAATTAATTTATGTTCACTTCGGCTCGAAGTCTGCTTTTATCATTGGGCTGACTGCTTCATTCTTATACGGGCGCTTCTGCGAGGAATTTCTGTTGAAATAATGTCTGCCCTAGATAAGACCCTTTGTTCATTATTTGTCTTAAAGGTGGCTATTGCCACAACTATTTAAGTGAAAAACGCATGAATATATGCGGCAGGTGGTAGGTTTACTAAATTGTGAGTCTATTAAAATGGAATGAGCTCGGAAGAATAAACGGCATTGGAAGTCTTAACTATGCATAGCTAATGTTTATGCCACCGCGGTTCGAAAGTAAGCATCATAGCAAAAACACCGTCAGTCACACTCGTTAAATGCCATGAAATTTGGGTTTATCTCAAATCTGCTAACCTGGTTTTAATAAATTTCTTCATCTGACACGAAATCAATTCTTGCTTTCTAGACAATTGTTTTGCCATTTTCTGGCAATCCGATGTATCATTAATCATTGCCGCGCTGACAAGCATTTCTACTACTTGCGAGATTTTTAAAATAAGACCGAAGCCATGTTTGAGTAGAAGAGTATCCTAAGCTATATTGCTTTTATGTATTAGGTGTGCGCATCTAGTAACAAATTAGTTCAGTTGTGAACAGAAGGATAAACCAAAGGCAGCATGAACGGAAAGTATAATCTCATGTGCATTCGTTTTGTGCTTACTGGCGACTCATCAGTAGGAGCCGGTATTACGCCATTTTACACATTATATATTTAGGTGAGGAATGTGGGAAAATAGGACGCTACAATCTTTCATACGGATGTGCAAACTTGTAGTAGTGACGCAAACTTCATATAAAGCCTTCGACAATGCGACTTTAAAGCTAACTCTCTCTCTATATATATATATATATATATATATAATATACATACACAGTCTGTAAAGGATTTAATGATACAAACAATTTTTTCTTTGAAATAATATGAAGTAAATTAAACATTTAAAATTTAGCAGTATTATTTCCTTAGTTTGCGGCCGCGCATTGAAGATATTTTCTGTAAAATTAAGTCGAATCACCAGAAAAAGCACAATTCCAATCAGTTCAGCTTAATCAGTTATGTAATTCTATGTATCGACTTTCGAAGAGACGACATTTATTAAAACTCAGCATTATTTTACTAATAAATAATTGTGTGAAAAATAATTGTCTATACCGAAACGAATTTAGCTCGGCAGAATACATTTCGCTTCCAGAATCCACAATTTATTCAAGAAATAGGCATGTTCACAAATTGATTTTTCATTAACAATGTAGAAAAACTAAGTACGAAATGATCAATTTTTTTGTTCTTTTGTCCAATTTAGCATAATTGGATTCGCAAACCATGTTGAAAATACAATCAATGAAATAAATTATAGTATCCAAAATTATTTACGTCAGTAAAGTACCTTATAAGTATTTACTCGTGCACCTATACATTTTCGAAATTAAAAACAAACAGAAACCAAAACTGAGGACAAAATGTGCAATTGGGAATCTCTAAATTATTTAAATGCATTGACTCCAATTCAGGATCAGTTTGTGCGCGTGTTTTTTATCCTAGCATGAAACAGGCTTCACCACTTTACAAAAATTGATATGTCGTTTCCGTATTTGAATTTGATAAGTATCTTAAATTCATTACCTTCTGAATCTGCGCGCGAGTTTTCGATCATATTATGCAATTTGCGATGTATGGAAACACAAATTGCAACGTGAGTCATTCTATCAGAAAGGACTTGTGCGAGAATTTGTCTGTTTTAAAGAGGAGCACGTAAGTATTTGGAAAATTTCATATTTCACATTCTCATTCAGTTACACGTTTTAGATTTCTCTTTTAATGAGCTTGAATATGGCATTTGTAGATAATCATCAACAAAGTGCAAAATAACTGCATTTGCATCAGAAAAATTTTCTCTTTTAATTTCCACGTGAGAAAAATATCAGTAATTATATAGAAGCTTGCATTCAAGAAAAATATAAATACATGCTCTCTGTCTCACATGCACAATATATATATATATATATATATATATATATATATAATTATGATCTGGAAATATAAAACTTAAGCTGTGATATCTGCGTAAGCAATATTCTATTGAAGTTTGATGGTAGGATTTTCATTGTAGGCTTATCATTGCCCAGGTTAACAAAGGCAATAATTTGAAAGTCATTCCCCGAAGCAACTGGGCCCAGGCTCGAACCTCGTTTGCGGCGAATTCCGGACAGTGCTTAAAAAGTTCCAAATATAGACAGAACCGTTCTAATATATGAAATTACATTGCGTTTAAAAGCAATTCTTAGTTGGCACAGATATATATATATATATATATATATATATATATATATATATATATATATATATATATATATATATATATATATATATATATACGCTTTTGGAATGCGAGCCTTATTAAAATTCATAGTACTATTTCCATGTGCAAAGATAAAAAGAAATTTAATCAGATATAAGAACTGCTTCTTTCTTATTTTCTTCTCAAATATCTACAAATGAAAATCTCTGTATATATAAATTGACAGGCAAAATGAGATATCAAAATGTAAACATGAAGATAATGTGAAATAAGGGAACAACCAATCAATTGCGTGCGTCACCTGGAAATCCCGCAATAAATCTTCAACAATTTTTTTTCATATATGTCTACATTCTTTAAATATGCGTTTCTCTTCATTATATGATTGCCTAGTTTTTGCAATTAGGTAAACATAAATGTATTTATTAGAGACTTTTGGTATAAAACTGGAAAATACTAGTTTGCCTCAATAAAATTAGACGTATTGTGTTGATATTCTAATATAATTAACTGTAATTTCATTGATTTCATGTCATACACACACACACACACACACACATATATATATATATATATATGTGTGTGTGTGTGTGTGAGAGAGAGAGAGAGATTTTGTGTGTTTTCGTGTCTGTGTGTGTGAAGTATGTACATGGAGCATTAAAATTAATCAACTTCGAATGTGTAGCACAACGAAGTTCTTTTTTCTAATAGTCTTTATCTGAACACCGAAATTAACATTTATAGAAGTCATCAAAATAGGCAGAAAAGTACAGCCTCTTAGGGAATAATAATTCGTTTACTTATTGTGATTTAAATTGCGAATCTCTGCCGCAATTATATCCAATATACACAGCGTAGTTGAGAGAATGGTGCTTAAGTGCATTCACGGCAGAATCGATTTTCTTTTCGAAAATATGTAATCTAAACTTACAATGCTTCTGCATACACCGCATTCGAAATATAACGTAAAAACCATTTAGCATAAACTAAGAATTAAATTGCAATTTAAGAATATAGTTAATTAAGCTTATTTTCCACTTTTTCGCGAAAATTGGACAGCATAAATTTAAAGGTCTAATTTCGTTAAATTTTTTATTACAAAAATTCATCTTCTTGTGATAACTAGACTGAACGGGGTATATTGAATTAAACTTTAAATTTCTAAATTGAAATCAATGTTAGCTCATTGTTTACAATTCGTTTGCTCGACCATAATGTATTGATTTCTTTGTATTAGTTTTTGGGCTTTGTTTAGTAGTTAAAGTTGACGACTGATTACCATATGTGGCATGTTAAATTGTATCGATAAGCTCCCTAATTTTTGTGTAGACCAATCATAAACAGTGCAAAAAATATCTATGACCATGTTTTATTATTATTATTACTATAATTACAATAATAATAATAATAATAATAATAATAATTATTATTATTATTATTATTATTATTATTATTATTATTATTATTATTAATATTATTATTATTATTGTCATTATTATAGTAATAAGAATAATAAAACATGGTCATAGATATTTTAATAATAATAACAGTAATAATAATAATAATAATAATAATAATAATAATAATAATAATAATAATAATATTATTATTATTATTATTATTAATATTATTATTGTATTAGAAACTCAAGGCCAGTAACCAGAAGCAATTCCATAAGGCTATAATAAAACCATAATAGTAAGTAGGAGTAGCTGACGAACTGGCCCTTCTTAAGCTAAACGTATGAAGTTTTAAATCTAATCGATTCTGCTGACTTTTGGACACATTTCCAGAACTGACACTGAACATGCCTCCGGAAACTCAATTTAAGTTAAACTGAAACGGAAGTCTTATTCTTGCCATCTTAGACACAACGAAGTCTAGACTACCATTCTCGAATTTTTCAGTGAATAAGTCTAAGTTGTTCAGACATACAGTGCAACATACTAGTACGCCCACTTCGTGCATGTAGATATGTACGCATGCACGCCCGTGCAAAACTTGATTGTCTATAAAGATTTTCGAAACAACTGAACTCCCCTAGTACATTATATCGATAAATCCAATTTATTTTAATTTATACCGATATTTTTAAACATTTATATCATTTTTCGAACTTTGATTGCGCAAGCGGTTACTAAATAATATTTAAATCAAAGTTGCAATCTTGATGGAAGTCTCATTGTATACATACATTCGTTAGTATAAATGTTAAAAAGTCAATTCATCCATTAGACAATCAATGATTGCGCAGGTGGTAATATCATTTCCTTAAATCAAGCTTCCGAGCTTAAAATAAACACCAATCCTTTTGTATTTAACTTGCAGCCAATATATATATATATATATATATATATATATATATATATATATATATATATATATATATATTCGAGGGTCCAGTATTGGATTCCAAGTTAGGGCGTCCTTTTTTGCAACAATTCAGTTTTTTCGATGGTTAAAATAATTATTAGCATGATTTATAACTTTAAATTTTGAAAGAATTGATTGGTAGGCGAGAGCTTGCGATTGAACAATTTGATTAGATCAGAGAAAACTAAAGAGACTGACTAGTTGGCAATATATATATATATATATATATATATATATATATATATAAATACAATTGGATTGGTGTTTATTTTAAGCTCCATTAGACTGGTTTCCTTCTTATTGGGAACTCTGCACGTACTATTCGCGACAAATTCTAGCAGTACGTGAAGACATCCTAATTAGGACGACACCTTTGCTAACTCATATAGCACTTCCTTTATACTGACAAATGTATGTATATAATAGGTCTGATATTTACATCTTGTTTTAACTTCTACATCTATTTCAAAATTAAATGTCGTTTTTTTAAGAATTTCGAGGCTTTGTCAGATCTCCACATTATAGAAACAGCTAAACAATTAAACAGCTGGTATAACGAGGACCACAAAGGTATGCCAAACTCATCTTAGGCAAAGCTGCTGGCACATGTGCATCATCCTTACCTCCGAGATATCATTTGAGGCAAGAAAATGATCAAATTTCACTGTATAGTTTTATAGGCCAGTTTGCAAACTTTGTGTATAAAATGGCATTACCTAATGCGTTTCGGATCCATATTTAAATCGATCTAAGGTCTCACCTTTCCCAGGGCACAAGTAAATAATTTAAACACGTAGTAAATTTTTTTTGTTTGCATTAAATAAACATAGCAAAATTCAGCAAATTTCATTTACTAGCAAAACCTGTTTTCTTCGTATTTGGCCAAAAATGTTGACACCAGAATTTCCACGAACCGAATTTTAGCTGACGTTTATTTGGTTCAGTTATGCAACTCATTATTTGCACCATTCAAGCAAGAATATTTTGCAATTTTCAACTTTATACCAGCATGTGCTTTTTTGCGAATATTCATTAAGATTTGTTCTATTTTGTGTCTACGGTGACGTAGAGCAATAGTTTGAATGATCTGTACCATTTGTTCATGTGTTCCAATTCAGACCGCAGAAATTTTGGCAACTATTAATAAGTAATAAACGGGCTAACACAGGTTTAATGGATGAATTGTATTTATTTATTTATTTATTTTCCTACTTGTATGGTTAAAATAGTTAATTAAATCATACTTTTAGCATTTATATATATATATATATATATATATATATATATATATATATATATGCATGTATACATATATATATATATATATATAGCATATATATTTTCGGTTATTAAGTTAGTGGCTAGTATAAAATATTACATGATTAACATCGAAGATAAGCTAGAATAATAGCTTGTGTGGTTGCAAACAGGTTTTTTTACAATTAATGCTGCAATCGTTCGACTTAAAGTTGTCTCCTATATTTAGGTATTAAGAAATAGCGACCTTTGATACCGAGAACGCTCGAATAGTCCTATTTAATGCTGACATGAATACAGCAGAAATTCCTCACAGATGTGCACGAATTAAGACAATGATGAAAGCAGCATTTGCGCCGCAGAATTGAATGTGAAATAATAAAAATTATAATTTTTTTCGACTAAATGATCGTGCTTCATACGAGCTATCTGAAATAACTTGTTGTTTCAAAACAAAGCACTTGTGTTGAGCAAGACAACTTTATCTGATGGTTTGGAAAACTGACGGCAGTGTTAGGAGTGAGTAGGTCCAGGCTAGACGATAACATTATTGAAAGTTCTTAGAGAATCTGCATAAACAACACCACCAATTCTGGTGAAGTCAACAATTTACAATCTTCTACTTTAAAAAAAATTATAAATTGTTCCCAATGTTCCCATTGCACTTGCAACTACTAATCACTTAAAAATGCTTTTCGAATATCACATGGTATAGGTTCATATACAACCTCGTGCTATAGAAATCTTGTGATTAACGAATTATTCTTGCCATTCATTATTTCTTCATATGTCTACATGACAAGTTTTCAAAACACTTATTTTATTTGAAGTCAGGTAACCACTTATATGAATTTATTTATTGACTCACAATTTCTTCATAATTTACTTGAACTAACGATAAGGCATCCAAATCATTATCGGCATCCATATTTGGTATAAACCATCACGGTTTTTGCTTCCAGTAACGCAGGAAATTATAAATTGAAGCAGATAAATATTTTAAAATACGTGCAACCAACATAATAATGTTCAATGCATTTCTACGTAAATGTAGTTTAAGTTCTCCAAAATATAATCCAGTTACAGTAAAATATAATACGTCTAATCAAATGCGATCTTACATTGTGATCTTATATCGGACACAGAGTGTCAATACTTTAAAACATCTACAGCCCGCTAACTGATCTACAGATCTACGTTAGATCGATTGCCAAGGTGTCATTTTGATGACGATGGAATAACGAAGCCTTTGATTAACGATATATTTGCTCTGTGGTGCGACTAGTTAATTCAAATGACATTTAACTTTGCCTCAAGTTAACAAATATGGCGCAAACAAATTATATCGCGAACTGAAATTTTTTTTGTATATTAATAGTATAACTTATAAAACTTTAGTTAAGACCTTGTGAAGTCGTGGCTGCATACAAAATATAACATTACTTAAATTCAGGCAAAATGTATACCTGACCACTAAGTTTTCTGTCGTACTCTGATGATGATCATGGAAGCTTACGGTTGTTATTAGTTTTGCTATGCTGGTTGATTGAAATAGGAATTGTACTTACCTCAATTTTCAAATTGTATTTTAAGAAACAGCCCACCTATAAGCGTGAGGTGATTGAATGCAGACAAAAGCCAAGTGGAATAAGTCTACAGTAAAATTACGAGTTAAACTATTTTAAGCAAGCCCACTTAACATATGTGGAACATGTAATTTGGAAAATCTTAAATCTACCCTCATGCTTAACTTCTTCAACCAAAGATGACCTATTACGAAGAACATTAATAAGACCTCAAGAAAACTAGTTAACGAATAAGAGAAAATAGAGTTAAATATATGTTGAAATGAAGTTGTGCGTTCATAGAAATAATTTCGGAAGAGATTAAAATTGCAAATTAATGTTCTTAAGAGATATCAATAAACACACAACGACAGTTTGAAGTATATATCTAATATATTTAATTGTTTCTTTTTTTACTTGTAGAAGCAGTTTAATGATTATGCCCTCAAATTAACTAATTTCACAATAAAATTATCTTCTATTATTCCATATTGTTTAATGTCAAATAAGCCTTCCTTAAATATACCAATTAAATATGGTAGCTTCGTAGTAAAATATTTAATTTGCCAAATTTTTTTCGATTTCAGCAACCTGACTCTTCGATTAGAAACAAATATTATATTGCTACTTTATTATAGCATAATTTTCGTCTATTTATGGCAGTAAATGTTTAACTTTATACTTATATTTCTATAATTTTCGTTTATAATAAGACGAAGCATTATTGCTTTTATTCATATCCTCTTCCAAATAAGATTTGCTTTGTTGGCAATTAAAGCAGAGGATTAATATCCGCAAAACTAATTAAAAAATATAAATATATAAAATTATATAGATTAATAATAATATAACAAAAGGTATAATTATGCATTAAATAATTTTATTAATTATTATAAGATTAAACAAATATATATAGCTTTCAATCAAGTTGTGTAGAAACTAAAATAAATTTTCTAAAACGAATTTAATGTAATTACCGGAACTCCTTTATTGGATTCCGAAGCTTGGGATGAAGCACTATTATTCAAACTAGGCTATTTATCCACAAGTAAACACTAATGAATAAAAATTTATATAATTTTGATCAGCGATGTAATTCTGACAATCATTAGTATAATTGAATTTTATGATAATTATTAGAAATTGTATAATTTCTGCCGAAATATACATGGATTTGACGAGCTCCTCTATTTGGATATGCATGACAAATAAACAGCATATTCCTTTAAATTATAACAGCTTCGAAGATACGGTTACATGATAGTGTTTAATATTAGTATGAAATTAGCACAGTTTACGTAATCTAGCCTCAAGTACGAGGAATCCCTAAATTACGGCCGAAATTATTCAATTTCGTTAAAGCTTTGAGCTAATATATCACCTAAATCCATAATTCTAAAATTTGTATTTTCATGTAAATCGACTTAAAAATTGCGATCAAATACATACTTCATTCGGCAAAGGTAATCAAAGCATTAATACGTAAAGCGGAAAAAAGAAAATCGAGTTTCGAAATGAAAATTTGTAAAGAAAATATCGCTTCTTTAAGCATAAAAAATTTTAAAAGCTTTATTGAAACAGTAACGAGTTCGAAAAAAATTAAGCAAAATAGGAAAAATAACTGATTCTAATAGATACAAAGTATCAGCACTAATTACACTGTAAAAAAGAGGTACTAATTTAAATCAAGTACAAAAGGTGATCATGATTTGGTTCAGCTTATCGTCAGATAATCATCTGCTTAGTAGAGCTCAATCATTAATGTCAATTTCGATAGGTGATAAACACCCAAGAGAATTAGTCTAATTAAACGAACGTTTATTGCGCTGGCGGTGATAACAATTATTAAAATCAAGGCTGCGATCTTGTAATAGACACGTGACCCATTAACTATATACATTTGTCAGTATGAACGAAGAATTGTGTAGTGTAGATTAGACAATTCATTCACTAGACCGGTTTTGTCCTAATTGTACTGGTAAGAATTTGCCACGGACAGGACTCAAACATACAAAAGTGCGGCTTGAAGTAATTAGCTATTTTTAGAAATAAACCGACAGAAAGCTATATCTCCATGACCCCAGGGTGGACTGCCGATAAGTACGATATGCGTAGCAAACAAAATTGCGCGTCCAGCTGCAATAAACTAATATCGCGTGAAGCCATCGTTGTCAGTTGCCCTCCGTAACGAAAATGATATTCAATTTATGCAAAAAATATTCGTTTATGATTATTTTCTCTTTTATATAATAATTGTTTATGCATATTTCTCATTATATACTCAGAGGAAGTTGATTGAAATTACCAAGAAATTCATCAAAATTCCCTAAGAATTCGTAAATAAATTGACATCCAGTATTGCAGGATTCAGGTGAAGTGTATTTGAAGAATACACTAAAGATTTAATTGGATATTTAATAATATCAAGAAGAGATATAATTATGCCTGACTCATCACAGCAACTTCGCGCCAGCCGATGACGGAAATAAACGCGCCCGACTTTTAACTCGTAATAAATAATAAATTTTTACCTTACCTATTAATCGTTAACAGGAAACGGCTTCTATAATTGCGGTTAAGCCACGCGTCGAAGCACTTAGTTTAAAATAAGTTCGTGCAAATTTTTGCTACTGCATGATGCACAAAGCTAAGCAAATTTATACATCATGTTTCAGATAAACAAGTGCATTTTCATAAAAGCATTTTTATGTTATCTTGTATGTTTTCATCCTGTGTAGCATAAAACCGACTTGGAATAAACTAGTGTACTTTAAATTCGCAATACATAAGTACAACATGCCTAACCAGTTCTCCACTGCTCTGCAAAAAAATTGTCTATTGCAAGCTAAAATATGTTTCCATTGGTTTCGTAATATAACCTACGAACGCCTTCTTTGATTCACCGAATGAGACCAAGTTGGTTGCAATAACATCACATTTAAACATGCAATCGCAATTGAACATGTGATTGCCCTTCTTTGTAAGCACATTACTGATTTACATGTGAAAGTGAAGCTTTTTTATAGAAAATCCAATAGATTAAAACAAATTTTGTGCAATAATAACTTGTTTTTTTTTTTTAAATTTTCCCGCTGCTCTCCCGTGTCTATCCGCAGATTATCGTCGGCATTTGCCTTTTAAATTGCAGTTTTTTACCTGTGTTATTTTACGCTGACATGGGAAATGTAGGCTGTTATGTGCTTCCTTTGCTTTAGTTGTTTACAAACGCCGCAATTTGCAATAAAATAGTTTGCGGAAATTTTTTAATTTTTGCTGTGTAATTGCTAAGAATAAGTGGTATAAAAATCCACATAATTATGTGCTTCTGTATTGAGACATAACAGTTTTTACGCAAATGGTATTTCTTTTCTCTAAATATAACTACTTTGAACTTGAAAAGCGCTGTCTCAACGAAAAATGGTGTTTTTCTTAAACATTATGCCATACCCAATAGTGTTTAACGAGTGATAAGCTTCTGCGTTTGCTTTTTCTGTAACAAAATCGAATAGAAGACTGTTGACCATTAAAATGGTCCTCACAACGAGCCCAAAAATAGCCTGTAAACTTGTTCATATTTGAGCCAATTCCCGGTATCCACGCACACCTTAGAGAGCCCCGCTTAGCCGTACTCTGGTGCAGAGTGCAAGTTTGCGTAGCTAGACTTAAATTACATCTTAATGTGTCAACTTTTATTGAAAAAAATGTTAGTCAGACCTCGGACCTCCGAGAAGAGAAAACGGCAAAGATGGCCGATTAAATGAAGTAATTAACTACTGTCATATTGAAAACAATTTTACATTCTAACTTGATGGATTTCATGCGGAATAATTTAAATTTCGTGAAAAAATGTATACAGTAGTACCTAGTTTCAGAACCGAGCTCGTAAGTCAATCGGCTCGTATCTCAAACGCATTTCCCACATTTAAACTAACTGAATTCGATTTAATCCGTTCAGGACATATGAAAAATCCCAACCCATTGTGAACTATGAATAAAGATATGTTTTTAAATAACAAACAAACGTGTATAATTAACAAATACATTACAAAATATGAAATAAAGAAATATAGGAGTTATTTAGCATAATAGTCTTACTTTTGGGACAGAAGAGTGCGGCTAAAGTAGGTGAACGGCAAGGAGGTGGGAGGGGGAGGGATGAGGGCACTCTAGACACGTATGTAAACGGCGCATTTTTAGGACTTAAAACTATTTTCGGAACTTTGAAACTAAAACTACACATTCCTAATTTAAAATTAAAGAAAAAACTTAAAACAATGCATTTAACTTTAAAGTTAAAGTTCAATCACTCGTAAGCCACGCTCATGTTTTTCTATTATTTCTTGCTTTAGTTCTATCGACATCATCCTCTTCTTCCTGTCACCATTGTCCCTATCAATCACTTACTTTGTCCCCATGATAACGCACAAAAGAGTTCAGTAATCACGCAAAAATCAAGAAAAAAAGAGTACAGCGCACAAGCTACACTTCGATCCAAGCGGGTGACTCGTGCGAGTGAACGAGACATTCTCTCGGACGAAGCTCTATTCTGCGCGCCAACTAGCGGTACGCTCCGGAAACACGTCTCGTATCTTGAACGAAAATAAGGGCCCGAGCTCCGGCTTGTATCTCGAAAAACTCGTATGTTAGGCTGCTCCTATCTCGAGGTACCATTGTATTAAGAAATATCATTACTAATAGAAAATCGGCAGTCTAGGTTTTTTAAGAGAACAAAGAATCTAATTTGATTAGATTCTAACGTTGCGGATTGTCTACCATGTAATATTTGGCTTAATTTTAACTTATGGAATTCAAGGCACTAGGATACTGTCAGAGCCTAAACGGCAAGGTATTTTTTAATCCTTAACACTGTTTAGTCTGTTTATTCGTACTGGTTAACTTGGCCACAGACTTTCGGACTTTCCAACACGACATGATTTGTCAGCTAACAATCTGAAACTCGCGGCCAATAACTGTGAGATTCCTGCCCTAACCAAACTGCCGATACACTTCAGCGAAGGCATTCATTATTAACAAGGCCTTAGCGGATATGCTCGATTCGTTTAATAATCCGTAAAAATAGGTAATTCAAATATAAATTCTCTAATTGCACTTTGTTTTCGTGAATTTAATTGAGGTTTTCCAATTATCGGCACTCTGTGCGGCCGTCTAGGCACGCTAACCTGAACCTTAGCAGTCAAGATCCAATATTATTTGACACTTTTTGATTCGTTCGTGCAATTAACCTATCACTAATTGTGCGGGTGGTGGTAAGCTAGCAAAATTGATTTAAAGAAGTTTAAGTTTTGATTTAAGCATGAGCAGTAAAAATTCGGTCCCCCACACCAAACGCACTCAAACGCGATTGCAGCTGAATGAGGCACATTTTAGTGCGCGAGGCCATTTGAAATGTTCCCAGATACCCTTTAATCTGTAAACCTGTTTCATCTGTTTTCCGCTTACGTTGTGCTGCTGCTGATTTTGACGATGCCATTTTATTTAGAACATATTTAAATCTTAACATCGAATTTGATTGTTCTTCAGCGTTAGTTATTGTACTGAAATGGTTAATTTGCCGGTTTACCGAAAAGGTTTTCATCTTTTTAATCTTGTTAGGTCATTCAGTTACCATTCAGACAAGTCCAGTCGCCATTTCGGCCGATTAGGTTTGGCTGCTAATCGAATTTTGTTATTATTTGGCTAGAAAGAATGATGGAATGTCACGTTACCATTCAGACAAGTCCAGTCGCCATTTCGGCTGATAGGTTTGGCTGCTAATCGGATTTTGTTATTATTTGGCTAGAGAGAATGATGGAATATCACGTTACCATTCAGACAAGTCCAGTCGCCATTTCGGCTGATAGGTTTGGCTGCTAATCGGATTTTGTTATTATTTGGCTAGAGAGAAAGATGGAATGTCACGTTACCATTCAGACATCCTTTTAAAGTCAATTTGTGTATAAACGACATGAGACAAGGAAAGATAGATTGTTTTAAGCAAATATTTATTTCAAAAACAACCTGAAACAACGCAACCAAACGGGTGTGGTCTGTTCGAAACGGTCAAGGAAATCCGTTTGGTTTTAAGCTTTGCATCTGAACAATTTTTTCATGTTTCATAGATATTTGGCATCGACTTTTGTTCATTACCTTGGACAGACAATCTAAAAGCAAATTTTAATTACCATCATGACTCGCAGTGCAAGAGTATACACATTAAGGGACATAATTTGCTGAGGTCTGCGCGGATTACCTTTTCTAAACTATGCAATTCTTAGTTTTTACTGAAAAATGAATGTGCATAATGGGTATGGTGTTTATATCGAAATCGGAAACATGTTTATATTAATTGTTACCACTGCCTGCGCAACCAATGTTTGCTTAATTATATATTTTTTAATGTTTGATTTCAGTAAAGTTTTTTTCAGGAATTTTTGGTAAATCCACTAGGGGGCACTTCAATTTAATTGAATCAATTGAAAAGATATGTAATATTGTTTTATGAAAAATTTCCTTTAGAAGAAACTAAGACGCAAAATTGACTCCATAATTTTAGAAGACTTGTAAGAATAAATAAAATAATAAAAGATTGCAAAGTATTATCTGTTTTTAATAAAACATTTGTAACATCAATATAAAATATATCAAATTGGGAGTTTTCTTTGGAAAATACGCATATATTCTATTCGTAAAAAATATAAACATCTCTATTAAAATTATTATTAAAAACTTATCAGTGAAATTTGGAGTATAGTAATTATCAAATTCCAATAACAAATTTAGAAAGTGTGTTAATAAAGGCCGACCTTTAAGAGAAGCCACCCATTTAGAAATAAATGCTCTTAAAATAAATCAGTAATGGCTGTAAATACAAATCACACACTGACGTTTCTAAACAATATTAATCTGCAAAAATTCATTAATTCATTAATTAATTAACTTTTTTCTTAATCGACTAAATGATAAATTTATTGTTTGAATGACTGAATATTATTGCCTTTCCGTTAAACAAACATAGAAAAATTCTGTAATGAATGATTCACAGTTGAAACTATTGATTTATCATATTATTGTTTCCCATTTTATATTTTGCTAATTATACATCATCCATGTACTTACTGGGATAATATTGTTATTGAAATTATCAATAAATATTTAATTCATTCGATGTAAATGTTGACTGATTGATCGGTTTAGCAATTACTAAATGCGCGGACGATTGATAAAAAAGATTTAAATTAGGTTTGCAGATTTTAGATATTCGTCAATACCCTTTTTCTATTTTTTCGCATAACAATGAGAATTCACCAATAGCTACACGCACCTAAGAGCCCTAACTAGAATTTTATTTTAATTTCTTTATGCTACTAATTGAATCAACAGTTTACAGGTTGCCCATGGAAAACGGTAACATCAATGATTCATGTTTTAGCTAGTATATATGTGATCAAAATATTTGTACATGCAATAGTATATTAATGGACATTGTTTGACGAGATAATAAATTAATATATAACCTACCAATAAATAAATATTTTATCTCAATAATATTTTTTAATAATCAAACCTGTTTTTTAATTAGGCATTCATTTTCTTATTGCTATATTAATTGATAGAACGAAATAGTAATGCATAAATTTAATGATAAATTAAAACCTTGTTTTTTAAGATGCAGTACTATATTGATTGATTTATGACGTCTTAACTGACTTTTCGATTCACCAATTGGTCGACGGATCAATTGATTCATAGATTAAAGGATTGATTGATAGCTATATATATATATATATATATATATATATATATATATATATATATATATAGAGAGAGAGAGAGAGAGAGAGAGAGTTAGATACATGGATATAATATTAGATATATAGGTTGATTTATTGATTAATTGAATGATTGATTAATTGCGTAATTTATTTATTCGTTAATTATAAAAATAAATATATTTATTGCTTATACAGTTATTCGGTGATGCATTGTTTATTTTGTCGATTAAGTTACTACGCATATTGATAAATATTTATCCTTAATACGAATTATTAAACACTATTTTCCATTCGGTTTGATATTTGATTAATTTATCGACAAATTTTAGGCCAGTCCACCGCTTTATTCGGCGGAAAGCCTTAATTATTTTTTCTATTCGGGAACGTTAGGAAAGACTACCCTCGAAGAACCATTTATTTTTTTTTGGAACTTTGAAATAAATGCGACTGAGGTATGGAAACTATTCCAAAGAGAGAGATGGAGAAATAGAAGGAGAAATGTAAAATAAATATATGCTAACAACGGAAAGATTGAGATAGTGGCGTATTGAAATTAGGACAAAACGAAGAGCTTGCGTGGCCGCATCTGTCAATCTATTTCCGCAACTACGCAACCAGAGTGTAAAATAATTCCTGCCCTTTCACAGAAAGAATTTTGATAATATAGTTCAGCATATTTTGCTTTTTGCCCATTTTAATATTCTTCAGAATTCTTATTGAATTCCGTTTGATTTAGCTTAAATTAATTAAATGGACATAGTTGCAATTAACCAAGATTAAATTACAAAATCTATCGATTAGTAGGTGTTTCAAATTTTCTCTTATCATTTTTCTAGATTACGTAGGTAATTTTGATTAATATAGACGGAGTAGATATTTTTACGTCGGCATAAATAAATGTTTCATGCTGTCTGTTGTGATTAACTCGCCAATTTGATCCGGCGAAACATCTAAACTCACAAATATAGTTTGTAAGGTATTTTGTATAGTGCTATAATCTCTTAGGTGTAGAGAGTAATTACACACTATGAGCTGTTGACAGTGTACCGAGTACTGGTTGTTGATAGACCAATTAACGCTGGTATACGGCAGAAGGAGACAATTTAATAAACCTTAATTTATAGCCTTTCTCTCTAAATTAATCTTGTGAGCATGAGATAAACACCAATCCGATTGAATTTAACCAGTTCAACAACATAACAATGGGATTTGTTTTTAATTCAAGCTCGCAAACTTGATTTAATTAAGTGTTGTCACCACTTATATGTTGTATTCTACATAGACTACTCCATTCCTCACACAGTCATTATTTAGTCGACCTGTCCCCAAAAGTCTGACATTAATACTGTAGCTTATGTTCTTTCAGCTCCCTGTACATGTCATTTAATTTAACATATACTGCTGCTTCTCAATTTTACCTAATAGATGTCGACGATAAGTTCACCTACAAGCATTTCTCAGAATCTATGTTGAAAATATGTACCAGCCATTCCAATTGGCTTAAATAGATCCTCAGCACCAAGTAAAAATTTCCTTCTGAAATATCAATGAATGAAAAGCATCAAAGAAAAATGCTCATTGGCGTAGAAAATCCTTTTAGTATACATTAGTCATGCTAAACATATTAAACAATCATTGATTTCGCTTTCCAAATGTATACTTACAGCGGTTTGATCCTCGTATTGTCAGTTTGACGTCGTACTCTGATGATGATTATGCAAGGTCGAAACTTGTCAGTATATGTGATTGACACTAGTTTTTAGTGGGAATTGCCTTTTCTTCACTATAAAATTCTTAGTTTATACCGAGAAATGTAGGTACTGAATGGGTCAGGTGATAATATCGAGATCGCCACCTTGATTAGAATAATAGTTAATGTTCGTGACTGCATAAAATTTGTGCAACCGACATTTCTAGTCAAGTACAATGTATACGAGACTACTAGAGGTGAGAGCCGCATATCTACTTTTGCTTTCCATATAGATGCAGTGCGGTGTGATCCTCGTTAGTATGTCTGAAAGGTCGAAACGCGTCAGTGCGTGCGGCTGGCGGTAGTTTTGTTATGTTGTTCGACGATTAGTTAAGTACAATTGGATTGGTGTTTGCCTAAAGCTCGCAAACTTGATTTAACGACTTGTTACCACCACCCGCGCAATCAATGATTGTTTAATTGTATTTTCTAAATATCTATAAAGTTTGGCGTAAATGTTAGAAATCTGGATGAAAATGTTTCTCCGCAGCCATTTCTTGGATTTTAAAATTGTTTATCTGTTAATTTGTGAGTTAAGCTAATTTATGCAACGTATGATAACGTGAAAACTAAAAAATTAACAATTCTTCATATCATGCTCGCGAGTTTGAGAATAAACTAACCTATTATACATTATCGGTCGCCTAACATAGAAAAACTACATTTAATCACACGTACTGACATCTTGCGATTTCCAACGGTCATCAGCAGAGTAAGACGATAAGATGACTAACGAAGATAAAACGAGCCGTCGTTTTGCCATGTAGCGTGACTGGTAAACGAATAGTATTTGTGTTTATCTCAAACACGTAAGCATGATTTATCAAATTGGTATCACAACCCGGACGTGGAATTTTTCTTTAATTATCAGTTAAGCTTATTAAATGTATGATAGTGGAAGTAGGTGTAATCTAAGCATCGCTTCATGTGTGCTGACTTCCATCGCAAATAAGAATTTAATATTGTGCCGTTAAATTAGCCAAGTTTCGCACCCAATTATATACAGGATATAGGACGTAGTACCGACTCCTACCGATGAGTCACTAGTAAGTACGAAACGAGTATGCACATTTAATTATAACTTCCGTTATGCCGTTTTGGTTTATCCTACTGGTCATTTTAGAACAAATTTATTACTAGATACGCCATACCTAGTAAACAGTTGCCAATACATTAGTTTTCAGCAACAAACAATATATGACCTCCAAAGAATGAATAATTTGTGCTCTAAAATTTGTTGGAAGTGCTACAGATCTGATCATTGGCAACATTTACATTAACATTTCAGGTTGAAATTAATTGTTCAAAAATAATCATAAGTATTGCTAAAGCATATATATGTATATATATATATATTTATATATATATATATACAATATATATATATATATATATATATATATCAAGATTACTAAACTTCGCTCTACAATCTTTCATTTATGTACATTCTGGGTTTTCATTTGATTAGTCTGGGTGGCAACAAATCTGACTCTGTTTTAATAATGATTATATATATATATATATATATATATATATATATATATATATATATATATTTATAATGTCCATTCCTTTTTAATTTAACACAGTATTCTTATAATTAGGAAAACACAAATAACGAAGTGGATAAAGGCCATTTATTTCGTGAATACTAATCATCTCTTATACAATCATACATATTTATACATTTTGGGTTTTCAATTGATTATGCTAGTGGTAACAAATCTGACTCGTTTTTACTGCTGTTTCTTGTTTTGACTAGTTGGTGAGTGTGTATGCGTTTGTGTTTGTGTGTATGCGTGTTTGCATGTAAAGGTCATTCTCGCAGTATTGCGAAGTGATGTCTGAGATCTTGTCATTATTGTTTTGATAGCTTGAGAATTAACCATTTGTGCGCATTGTTCACTGTTACATATACAAGTGCTATTTTTCCCAGTATAGTTGATCGTTTCACCTCGTTGCGCAAAGTTTTCACGTGGTAACAACGCCAGTGTTGATTGCAGTGTTAAACGCTCACATTGTTTGGAGACTTCTGTCATCGTATGCGCCTCTGTTATTTCCACTTCAGTTTGTTGCCAATCCGATTGTACGTTTGTTGATTCTAGTCGAGGGCCTGTACTAAAAACGTGCAGTTTACATTCGAAGGGATATACTACCGCCAGATCAATGGTGTAGCTATGGGAAGTTGCATCGCACCCCTCCTGGCAGATGTATACATGTATCACCTGGAAAAAACGAGCCTAA
>JAQBSW010006817.1:0-45510 GCA_029291075.1 Eudiplozoon nipponicum | reverse complement strand
TAGGCAGAACGTTAAACGATGGGTCTCCGAGTGTGCTATTTGTCAGAAAAACAAGATCACACGACACACTCGTTCTAAGTTGCAACATTTTCGATCTACTTCTCGCCTAGCCATCGTCCACATCGACATAGTTCATCTGACAAAGGTTCAAGGTTTCAGCTACCTTCTAACTATGATTGATAGATTTACACGGTGGCCTGCGGCATTACCTCTTGGCACCATTTCTGCAGACGAAGTAACTAACGGTTTTATCTCTGCATGGATATCCAATTATGGTGTTCCCAATGAGGTCATCACGGACAGAGGCACTTGCTTCTCATCTGATCGTTTCAAAACCACCTTGCGGTACATGGGATGCATCTTACGCCAGACGACTGCCTACCATCCCCAAGCTAACGGTATGGTAGAGAGAATGCATAGGGAACTCAAAGCTGCTTTAGCATCCTCGTCCATTAATGGCAACTGGGTCGATGCACTACCTTTAGTTCTGCTTGCCATGCGTTCCCGTACTCGTGAATCCATTAAAACGTCTGCGTCACAACTCTTGTATGGCATGGATCTACGCCTGCCTAGTCAGCTCCCACGTCTACTACCGGCACAAGATGACCCACAAGACGAAGCTACCCGCCTTCGACTTCATTTCGGTAACATGTCTGAACAGCAGCCGAGACATACGCCTCGTCCAGTCTTCGTTCACCCACAGCTCCACAGCTGCAAGAGAGTACTCGTTCGCAACGACAATGCTGTTGCACCACTACAACCAAAGTATCGCGGTCCTTACCCGATTTTGCTCAGACAACCAAAATACTTCATTATTATGCAAGGCGCTACACCGACATCAGTAAGCATAGACAGGTTGAAACCGTTTATCGAACCGCCTGATCCTGAGAGCGTTCAACCTTCTACACACGTCTCAGGCTCCGTCTGCCCACAATCTCAATAGCCTGCTTTGTATAACGCGTAATTGATATTTTTTAACATTAACATTACGTATCAAAATTTTTTTAACCTTACGTTATTTTTCGCATTTATCTCACGTGGCATAACCAGCTGTTCTTAGCTAACAATTGTGTAGCATTTTTGAACAGTTCTTTGGTATTATGCCATCTCTGAGGCAATGTTCGTGTACATATTTTTATGCAGTTACCTTTGATTTTAATGTATATATTTTTACATTATAATGTATTTCTCACACATGACATCACACTGCCTATTTTGGTATGACCAGCTACTTGGAGCTAACGCTTTCGTGTAGCAACACTAAGTAGTGATCAGCTTCATATCATGGTACAGGCCACTTTCAATGCATATCTCAACTTCATCAATTGCACAAAGACCACTCTACAAATATCATGACCACAACGTCGAGCACACTCTAGCTCCTTTGGTCGTATACAAACGCATTGACGACGATCCAGCCTGCCTAGGTTTTAACTTAAACCTGGCAAATTCAGAGGCGATTTACCTCGAAATCTTCACGCTGCGGCTCCCAAATCTTACACTGCTCTATTTTGCCTCACGCGGTATGACCGACCACTAGAGCTAACAATTTGTGTAGCAATTCCTAGTGGTTACCTGGCATCATATCATTGTTGAAGCAACCAACAAGCATACTTAAGCCCAGCATTTATGGTACATTATTTTTTTGCTTAACTTGGTTCGAACTCTGTCATGCATTTCTTATCTAGCCTCGCAGAGAGGAATTTTTTTCTTTTTTTCAGAGAGGAAAGTGATGTAACGACACAAATAAATTGCCGACATATTGCGTAAATTAAATTCAATTTGATTTACGCTGCACCAATGAGAAAAAAGCGAAACTTGCCGTTAACCAATAGTGTGCAAGTAGACATATATTTCTATGACATGGCTATTTAAGCACGGCAAATTTACCATGCAGTTCAGTTGTCGCGTTTGCATTCTGCTGTGCGTTACGTGTGCGTGCTGTCGGCTGTCATCACCTACGCTGATTATTGGATTGTCTTCACCAACAATTGGCAAAATCAGTAACGCCAATCTTGTTGCTGTACAACTAGAGAGACGAGCAATTTAATGCAGGACTTCAACAAAGTTTCCACATCGAGATTACAACGCAACAACAGAAGGAACCACAACCCAAGTTAAGTCAAGCTGGACGTCTTCACACTTACGGTTCTTCTCGGGATTTGCCGGAGAACGCACGACCGGCCCTGTTAAGGGCCTCCTAACAGTACATAACTCTTTATTAGTGGCAATTTAACTGAGTTTTTAACGTCGTACAGCATTTACGTGAAGCTAGGACGTTTACATACTATTTATATAATCGAAGAATGAGTATTTAGGCAAATGATTTGATATCAATTTCGAAACGAGTAACAAGTGGAATTCCACAAGAATAAAGTTTGGGGCCAATTTTATTTAAAATCGTATTTGCACATTTGGAAACTAAGATCCTTAACGGTCGAGTTTGCAAATTCGCAGATGATTTCAAAATAATCTTTCCAATTGACCCAAAAAATGTCGAATCCTTCATAAAGAAATGTGACACTAGATTTGTATGATTTAGTAGATATTTGATAACACTAGGACTGAGAATAAAAAGTAAAAATACGAAAGCTTTAAAAATAGGTAACAGAACAGAATTTAATTATGTTTATTATCATGATGTTGTGATTAATGTTGTGTTTGAGACTAAACTTATGCAAGAAATATAGGATTTATTCAATGTACAGCTTCTGCTGAGAGACATATTGAAAGTATAGTAGGCAGTGCCAAGAAAAGATGGGCACTAATAAATCGAAATATCTTATCGAGTGACATAATGTTACACTCGAAGAATACCTTAATTTTTACTATTTCGATGATGAATCAATTACTCTTTATATCCGAACTTTCCGATGTTGACATATTGTACTGTACAACTAGTGAGATTTACTTATCTACATTAGACTAATTGCACATATTTACGTGATGTGATATCTTTTTTATATTGTACATTTTCCAATATTATTATATATTAGATAGAACATGTGTGTTTTGAATACATATAAAGATATTATTTTCTATTCTAAAAAAGTAAAAAGTCACCAAAGACAGCTAATAATATTCGTTTCAATCAGCCACAGTGGTTTAAATTTATCAATAATTGTTACATTAATTTTGTCGGAGGAAATATCTTCCTCTACACCCAAAACTGCACACAAATATCTGAAACGATTTTGGATGCAAAAACAGAATTATTATATTAACTGATTTTGAGCGATTCCAATATGCAGAAATGAAAATGGAAATCCGTTAATTAAGGCTAATTTTGTTATGATCAATATTTGTAAAATATAAGTAAGAAATGAAATGGTAAACGAAGCTTGCTAGAAAAACTCACGCCATACAGGCAGAGAATACAGAAAATTTGACTTACTCACAATAGAAAAGAATAGAATAGAATATCTTTATTTGGATTCAAACCACACTTGTTCCATAAAATATATAATAATATTGGAAAATGTACAATATATAAAAGATATCACACCACATAAATATGTGCATCTAGTCTCATATAGATAAGTGAATCACACTATTGTACTGTATATATAGTATACCAATATCAGAATGTTCGGCTGTAAAGAGTAATAGATTCATCATCGAAATAGGAAAAATTAAGGTATTTTTCAAATGTAACATTATGCAAAAAATGAGAACCAGGACTAGCAAATGATTGTAACACGCGGCTCCGTGTTACAACCCAACGAAGGTCAATTTTTACAAACGCTGTGCTCTTTAAGGTCAAATATTCTAACTCTGTCCTTAAACAATATTTCTCTTAGCTGTGATTTTAGGAACAATCTCTTTTAGTCTCAAGCAGTTTTAATCGATATTTCTTGAACTGCAATTTTATTTGTAATTAATAGTGTTTTTATAAAATAGACAGAACCGCGCGCGATCCGAGAGGATCACGCGGTGGACTATTGTGTCAGTGAATTTATCGGATTATTCGTTACTATGAAAATGATTGATTGTTTACTATAAAAAACATTTGTGAGTTGTTTGTCATTTAAATCTTTAAACGGTTTACACAAAACATTTTACTTTATGAACATAAATAATTTTACTAGGCTCATATTATCATGTATCTTTAATCGTTTGACTACTCATTACAATCCAGACATTTGTGTAAGAATAACCAATTGTATGTAAAACATTCTCTTTATAAACATAAATCATTTTACTATGTTCATATTGTCATATATTTTCAATCTTTTGACTATATTCATTCCGATCCAGACATTTGTTCTAAACATTTCACTTTATAGACATAAATCACTTTTATTTTTGCCGTCTAGAAGACGGACAATCTAGTTTAATTGTGAATGGTGTTTAGGATATAATTTTATGTTAAAATCTGTTTTTTATTGCCGACCAACACATGGTCAAATTGGACTATCTGTGAATTATATTTCTAATTGCAATATTGTGTAGAATATATGTATGACCAGATGTTTTTGCCTTCTCGCATCAACCATCCGGAAAAGATCAGAGACTGATTAGGCGCACGGGTAGTAATAAGAGCCACCATTGATATGTAGTAGGGGTACAAAATCAGGAACGAGATAGCAACAGCGAAAAGTACCCCTACAATATAATGCATAACATTTCAATTTTATTAATACAGAACTTGGAAATAAAAATCTCAAGAAGGTATATTGTAGATCATAATTATCATTGTCTTTTATTCAAACATGAGAAAGTATTATCATAATCTAAATTCAAAACATCAGCAGGATTGTAGATTTTTCTAGTTCAGTACATAAAAATTTAAAAGAAATCTGAGATGGAGGCGTTTCTCTAAGCTCCTTTGACAATTGATTGTATATTTTGTAAATTTTCGAAAAAGAGAATAACTTGCCTGCAACATTCCCCACCAACGGAGAAGATATAACCAAATGTCCAGATCTAGTTCCAACTTCATGAATCTTTTTTGTTGTTTTCATATAAGCACCAGTCCACTGGAAAACTTTTATGCAATAGCACATCCTCCGAAACCATAAAGTTTGCAGTGACACAAACGGTAATCTAGTGGCGGATATAATGCAGGAGATAGGGCTAATTTGTTACAGAACTTTTCTTTGTACAGTTTCTATTTTATTGGACAAACCCTTTTATAATGGATTCTAAGTCGCGGCAGCATATTCTAGTATCAGTCTGATCCAAATTATATAAATTTAAATTTTGAATCATTTTATAAGATATTTCTATTTATTAGTGTCCATCTGTTCTTGGCACTGCCTACTATCCTTTCACTATGTCTCTCAGAAGAAGCTGTACATTGAATAGTTATGTCTAAATCCTTAATTTCTTACAAAAGTTTAATCTCAAAAACATCATTAATCACAGCATCATGAAAATAAACAGAATTAAAGATGCTAGAACGTGTGGCGTAGTGTTGAATTGGGTGAGGAAAGTTGGACAGTGATAGGCCAGTTGTGATCTTATGGATAAAGAAACGGGTAAACCAAAACGGGAGAAGGTTTGCCAGGAGTATGCGTTCCCGATAATTTTGGCTCTGGGGAAGACTCACTTTAGCAATCTGGACGAGATCTGTTCGATGGCGTACGAGGAGGCGAGATTTAGAGGACAGTATAATTCGCTAGCATGTGAAATGAAGGGTAGGACGTTGTCCTTGAATAGCGTGTGTTGGAGAATGGGGTTATTAGTCTTGAAATAGATCAGATGGGCCCATTTGAAGAGTTTGGAAGTAGTTTGTGTAAAGTGTGGGGAGAAGTCTAGGAATTTTGAAAAATAAATACCAAGGTGCTTGGCCGAATCTATTATTTCAATATCAAGGGGATAATTTGCAACCGGGAGAGAGCAGAATGGGTTGGAGGATTTTTTCATCAAATGAGTCTTGGCGGAGTTTAGTTGGAGACCGATATTGCTGAGCTGCGAATGGAGCGAGGATAAAAGCTCCGATATAAAGGGTAAGGAAGGGATGCAATTCAGTTGTCGCGATTGCCTTCTGCTGCGCGTGTCTTCAAAGTGCTGTCTCCTACCTTTCACATACGCTGATTTTTGGCCTTGCTTTAAGAACATTGCCATCATCACTAACGCCAATCTTGTTGCTGTACAACTAGAGAGACGAGCCAATTACTGCAGAACTTCAACGAAGTTACTCAGCGACATTCCAACGCTATAACTGGAGGAACCACAACCCAAGTAAACCCGAGCCGGTCACAAGAGTCTATGAGTACTTCTGGACAACATCACACTGGCGTATCTTTGTAAAGGTTAATTTAATTATTGAACATCAATTAACTCCTCATATTAAAATAAATCAACATTTATTTTTAGAAATTTGATGTTATCGCTGGTTTAGTAAAACAATATTGTGTTTTTTTTAAATATTGTAAATTTTTTGGAAGTTCTCTTGTTCATATTATCGAAGTTTTTTACTTGTCTTGTCGAAGGTTATAAGAGACTTTGATCTGAGTTGCTGAATTGCACAAGCGGAACACTGCGTGGTTCCATCTACAATATATTGGCTAATAAATTATTGTAATCCACTCATCTATTGTTCTTATTACTTATCATTGAGAAGGATCTTAAATTTGCTTCGGGTAATTGATGTGGATATTTGTTTTTAAGGTCACCACCGTATCGTTCTGTAATCTGTGGATATCAGCTTTTTCCTGTAAGCTTAATTAATATAATATATAAATTGAAAGAAATCTAATCATAATATCATGGCTGGTTTATGAAATATTGATGATACAGATCAGTTAGCAAGTGGACTTAAGGAATGTAGTTTAATAGATAGTTCAGAGAAACTTAAGTGCTCCAAATTAGATGAACATACCGCATATATGTATTATCCGGGCCTGGCATCCCAGAGGCTCTCTTATGGTAGTCACTAAAGGGCTTCTACACCTTCTCGGCAGTTGCCAGATGTTGAGGCCCCTAACCTATTCGAGTCTGTAAGCCCCATAGATGCCAAATCGCTGGAAGTCCTAAAATTCACAGTAGAGTCTGATATGCTTATATTATTGCTTGCGTCACTTAAGTTCAAGTCCGCTATGTCCTGCACTAACCTACTTGTGTCCTCAAATTTAATATCGGTATCCATGAATATATGAGATAACAATTAAATCGATACTTACTGTTAGGCAATCGGAAAGTGAAAGTTGGAAAGCTGTTCCACTCAGCAATAATCTGTTATGGTATATACGTGACCCAACGATAAAATCAAATATACCTGTTCCAAGGCTCCTCTTCAATGTTATTTTATATCAGAACAAAAGGCAATTGATGGAGAAATATATTTGATAATGATGTAATCGTTTACTATGGAAAAAATGTTAAAATGCAGCAGACCAAAATTACAATACCAGTCACGGAGCGAGATATTCGAAAACTGAAAATAGCGCACAATTTAAAATCAAGTATTTAAACAAAGAATGTTCTGGAAAATAAAAAGAAAAAATTCTTTTTAAATAAAATTCGTTACAATCAGCTATGGTGGTTTAAATTTATCAGTCAATGTTATTTTACATAAGGCGGAGGATTTAACTTCCTCCACATACACCACCTTCTCAAAAAAACGGCTAGTAATAGACGTAATCATAATTCTTCGGCTGACGTGGCACTCTTCCAGAACGAGTTGTGCATAATGGCGCCCTTGAAATCGTCATCTCGCCCGGTACAACATTCACTGGTTCTTCAAAATCATCTGATATCGACAAATAGTTTTCATGCTGTGATTCAGTAGAATAAGATTTTGCTATATTAGACAACGCTTCTTCAGAGTTCTGCATTTCATTATGTGCCTGCATGGTGGGATTGCACACATCAGATTCGCCCATAGAACGGTCATTCGACGCATCTGTTAATTCAGTTATATTGTCAATCCAGATAAACTGGGGAATACAACGATCCAACGTAACACAATCCTCAATGCCATTTATTTCTATGATGACATTCTTGTCAGTCATCCTCTTGACCTTGTATGGTCCTTTATAAAATGGTGTCAGGCAGTTCTTCCTATTCTCATTAGTTATATACACATGCGAAGCCGATTTTAAATCAGAGGACACATAGCCTTTGGTCTTGGTCGGGGCCAAACGACACATCTTGTCTCTAAGTGCTCCTACAAACCAATCTACATAACTAGAAGCCCAATCAAGACTACTTGGAGTTTCTATTAGAAGATCTCCAGGCAACCTTAATGGTTCTCCATAAACCAATTCTGCTATGGAAGTTCCTAATTGTGCCCTATATCTGTTGCGCATGGCGAGTAGTACTATAGGAAGATCGTGTATCCAGCTTGTTCCACTAGTACACCTTAATGCAGCTTTCAGTTCACGATGTAGCCTTTCTACCATCCCATTCGCTCGTGGGTTATACGCGCTAGTATGTATTACAGTGGTTCCCATGATGTTGAGGGATCTTACGAAAAATTTTGACATAAATTGACTACCACGATCACTAGTGACCTTTCCCGGAACACCATAACGAGATATCCAATTATGTAGAAACGCGAACAAGACTTCTTGCGCTGTCATGTCCTTTAAAATCGCCACTTACACCTTACACGTTTGACACTTAGCATAGTCTCTTACCCATACCCGTATGTCTTTAGACATGTGCGGCCATACGTATCTGTCGTTGATTAATCGAATGGTGGCTTTAATGGATGGATGACCCATGTCATGTAACACTTGGATAATCTTGGCCCGTAACTCCAACGGCACATATGGTCGTGGTTGACTTCTAGATGTTTCGCATAACAACCACTTGCCACTTATGAGCTTACGAACATATCCTGGTCTTTTGGACAATACTAATGTAAAGGGATCCGATCCTTGCGCTTCCTCGATTTGACTAACGAAATCATGCATTGATTCATCTAAACTTTTCAATGGACCTTGAAATATCAGCTCGACATCAGCTTCATTCGGTCGGCTAAGTGCATCTGCTACCACATTCTCTTTTCCAGCAATATGAGACACAGTGAAATCGAACTCTGCTAACCGTGTTATTTGGGAATTTACTCTACGAGAGTAATTAAGCTTAGCTGTTTTACCAAGTATGCTGATCAATGGCTTATGATTGGTCAATAACTTAAACTTGTGACCATCTAAGTAATGCTCGAAGTGTATCACTGCGGCATACACTGCTAGAAGCTCTTTGCCAAACGTATCATAACGTTTTTCTCGATCATTAAGCTTACAGCTATAAAACCCAATCGGTCTTACTATGTCCTGATCTCTTTGCTGTAGCACTGCCCCTAATGCAACATCTGAAGCATCTGTGATTAGTTCGAAAGGTTTTTCCCAATCTACAGGTGCTAATGTGGTTACGTCACTTAACATATCCTTGGCCTTTTGGAAATTTTCTCGGTCTTCTTGACTCAAGTTTATAGGCCAAGACTTCTTGATCGTGCTCTTTTCACGAGTGAGATGGCTTGTTAACGATCCAAGAATTCCGGCTAGACCTGGAATGAATCGACGATAATAGCTGATCATGCCCAAGAACCTTCGCAACTGGCGTACGGTTCGGGGTTCTGTTACGTCCTTTATAGCTTGGATCTTATCTTCCAAAGGTTTAATTCCGTCTTTGGAAAGTATATGACCAAGGTATTTAACTGAAGAGCAACCGATATTACTCTTATTAAGTTTGATCACTAATCCATATTGTTCCAGCCTGGTCAAAACCGTTTCCAAATGCGTACGATGTTCGTCTCGTGAGCGACTAAAAATTATTATGTCGCCTATATATACCATCGCAAATGGACAATTCTGAAGGATTTCTTCAGCCAAACGCTGGAATGTCTGACTGGCATTTTTCAAACCAAAAGGCATTCGAAGAAATTCATGCGATCCCCCTCCTGGAAATCTGACTGCGGTGAGTGGTATCGAACTTTCTTCCATTGGTACCTGATAGTACACATTCTGGAGATCTAAAGTTGAATAAACCTCATATCCCATTATATCTCGGAGCAAAGTACTCTGGTTAGGGAGAGGATAAGAATCACCCTTCGTCTCTGAATTTAATAAGCGATAATTCCCACAAACCCTACATTGACCCGGTTCAGGTTTGGGAACTACCACTATTGGGGAAGCAAAATTGGAATTTGACCTTCTACAAATCCCCTCTTCGCGCAATTGGTGAAATTCGGACAAAGCAACTTGTTGCTTGTGTTGTGCCAATGATTAGGCCTTCGGTGAACAAGGCAATGGAGCCACCAAATCTATTTGGTGTTCTACTCCTGTCTTCAAACCTATCCTTTTTGCACTGAAAGGCTGAAACACTGCTAGGTGCATCTCGATTATATCGGCAGAGTCATGTGCGACTGATGGAAGAGGTAAGAGGACTGTTCTAACTGCCGACGTGTTAGACTAAGTAGGTGTTGCTTTTTCTGTCCACCTATGTTGGATGGTCCACGTACATGTATGTCTTCAGTGTTTATTATTAGCGTATCGTCTAGACGAGCCTTAATTATGCCTAATTCTGCAGTTAAATTATTCATTTGAGAAGTCAATGCCTGAATCAACGTTTCCAACCCATCAGAAGACATTTTAAATGTACCACAAATGCTTTATTTTTACTCAATTATATATAGAATTTTGCTCGCACAACGAGCATCGATTTAATAAAACAAATTTACACATTAATTAATTTATGTTCACTTCAGCTCGAAGTCTGCTTTTCTCATTGGGCTGACTGCTTCATTCTTATACGGGCGCTTCTGTGAGGAATTTCTGTTGAAATAATGTCTGCCCTAGATAAGACCCTTTGTTCATTATTTGTCTTAAAGGTGGCTATTGCCACATCTTCCCCCCCTCAGGAATCGGCTTTCGCACTCTGCTTAAACGATCCAGTGCAACAGCTCGTGGTCCATCGGGCAGGCTAACAAAAACAGTATTGTGCTCTGAGTCCACCCTCTCCACGCGATACGGCCCATCATTGACAGCCTGCAGTGCCATGGGCTCGACCTTCGCTACCATGACATAGTCGCCGACCTTTAGGCGAGTGCGTGTCGGTTGCCTTGCATAGCCTTGTCGCTGTGTGGCGCCTACATATTCAGTTAACTGTTTTAGTCGTTCCTGAATATCCGCTATGGTGCAGCGCTCATGGGATCCTTGGATTACCGGTTCACCTGGAAGTCTTATGTGTCCTCCATAGACCATGGTCGTTGGAGCGAATCCTGTAGCTGTTGAGACAGTAAAGCGCATGGCCCGCTCGACCAAATGTAATTTGTCTCTCCACGTTCCCGGGCTCTCGTGGCACCAGCATCGCAGTACCTCTTTCATCGTCCTATGTGCGCGCTCAGCTGTCGCATTGGTTTGCGGGTGATAAGTGGCTGTGCGGGAATGCTTTATGTCAAGGTCTTTGCACCACTGATTAAATTCTTTCGACTCAAACTGTGCGCCTTGATCGGTAACTATAACTTGTGGTGCACCGAATCGACTGAGCCATCGCTCTTCTAAGCACGTTATAATCTTTTCTGTTGTGATCTTCTTCAGTGGTACAAACTCGACCCATCGGGTAAACTTATCGACCATGGAAAACACATAGGACACGCCGCCGCGAGCTACCGGCAGTGGACCTACCAGGTCGACATGCAGAAACTCGTTCCGTGCCGTGGCATTGAAAGCAATCGGCGTGACTTTTTCTCGTTTTTGTGGTTTACAACGTTGGCATGTAGTGCACTGTTGACAATAGCTACGAATTTCTTTGGACATGCCAGGCCAATACAATCGTGACTGCAATGTCTCAATGAGCCGCCCAGCGCCGGGATGTCCTAACGTTTCATGCCAAAAGGCCATTAATTCTGTTCTTATAGATTCTGGCACAAACCATTGCACTGTTTGTCCTTCTTTCCGCACCAACAGGCCGTTCTGTAGACTCAACGTTTTATATGGTGCAGATACCCGTTTTTTAATTGATTAACTATTTCCTGACATGTAGCATCTCTACCCTGTTCTTCAGAGACTTTTATAAGCGGTGAAACCCGCACAGCGGAAATTCTGCTGAGCGCATCGGCCGCCGCATTCTCGATTCCTGCTCTATGATGAATTGATATATCATACTCTTCTAGTTCTTCAATGGCTCGATGTACACGTTTCTTCTCAATACATAGTGATCTCCAATGCACTAGCGCTTTGTGGTCAGTAAAGACGTCCACGTGTCCCCCGATGACAAAATATCTAAACTTCCGCAGCGCCCATTGTACGGCAAGTAATTCTTTTTCTGTGACTGTATAGTTCTGTTCCGCCTTAGTGAGTGTGCGACTTATATATTGCGCAGGACGTCCGTCAGCTTGTAACACCGCTCCTATACCAATATATGACGCGTCTGTAACAATTGACATATTACCTACCGGGAAAGTCAAAATAGTTGCATCTATTAATTTCTGCTTGCATAGCACAAACGCTTGTTGAGCCTCCTCCGTCCAACGAAATGGTATCTTGGCACTTGTTAACTGAGATAAGGGCTGTTGCGTAACCGCCATCCCTGCGAGGTATGGTCTATAGAAATTCACCATACCAATAAACCGGCGCAATTGTTTTCTAGTGGTAGGCAGCGGATAATCCCTGATAGGTTGTACATTCGAATCTAACGGCATGCATCCGTCCGCTGAGACTAAGTGCCCCAAGAACCGCACTTCTTGACCTATCTGTACCTTTTCTGGATTAAAATGTAATCGCCATTCTACAGCTTTGGCCAACATCTTCTGCAGCCTCACACGTAATTCGTGTTCAGTAGTGGCCCATATAATAACATCGTCTACGTAAGCTGTTGTACACGTTAAGTCAGACACGAACGAGTCCATCATTCTTTGGAACACTTTCGGTGCGTTTTTAAGGCCAAATGGTACATGGGTGAATTGGAAATGACCTTGGGGTACTTGTACCGCTAACTTCCATCGGTCTTCGGACCGCACGCCTATTTGCCAAAATCCCTGTTTAAGATCAAGCACGGCGAACCATTTGCCTCCCGCTAGCTGTAAGAACAGATCACGCAGAGCCGGCATGGGATACGGGTCCGGTTTAGTTACTGAGTTCAATTGCCCAAAATCAGCCGCTGGTCGGAGCGAACCATCCTTTTTCGTAACATAAACCATCGGAGCACGAAAAACAGATGTTGACGGTTCAAGAACGCCGGCTTCTATCATTTCTTGGGTTGCACGAGTCGCCGCTGCTAATTTCTTTGGAGGAGCACCATATACTTTTGGTGGTTCGTAACCGTCATTTAGTTCTAGCCATAGCTTAAACTGTTCGACCGTCGGCCCTGGACGCTCGCTACAATCAGGCAGTTGGAATATAATGTTATATCGGGTTTGAAGATTCTTCCACCACCCAGGCAGACAACTGGTCTCCTCCTGCAATTTATGGGTACATATAGACTTTATTGAACTTATTCCCTCAGGCCGCGATAGGCATACACGTTTATTTTGACAGTCTATCGTCTTAACCCATTTTCTAATGAAATAAAGTCCCAATAAGGGCGTTTGCGTATTCGAAACAACAAAAGACATATGATAGACATTTTCATTTATTAACAACTTCGTGTCCCACTCGCCCACAGCCACCATCGATGCGCCCGATGCCTGACATAAACTTGCTTTCGTAGGTTTTATATTGTTCAATGGCCAAGTCAATGGTAGTACCGACACATCAGCTCCAGTATCCAATTGCATTATTACTGGCTGTCCGTTGAAGAGTTCTAAAAATTTAACTTTAATGAAAATTCTTACATTTGGCAATGTTTCCCACACTTCCTTTTCTTCAAAGGCCATCTGGTTCGGACCACTTTTTTGTTTGATCTGCTGGTGTTCATTCGATCTACCCATCGGAGGCACCAAAGGATTAATATTCGTGCTCTGCTCTCTCCCACCTTTATTTGTGAGATTGTGCACCCTGTTACCCCACTGCACTGGCCGTTCTCGATGAGCAGTACATGGGTTTTGCTGACGCTTATACGTCGTATTCGTCGAAGCTGGAGTCCTTATATACTGACTTTGCTTCCAGGCCACTGGCTGTTGCCTTCTGTCGCGGAACTGCTTATTATGCCGCGAAGAATTCCAATACGGTATGTCGCTCCTGTCAGATGTCGTAACTGGACCCATGCGTGGAGATGCAGCTGCCACTTTGTTTGTCATTATGGCCGAACTTTGAAGAGCCTGAAGTCTCTCTTCAAGGCCTCCCTGGGCGCTGGATATTTCACCGTATCTGGTAGGATCCAGCAGCATGAACATGATGGCCTCATGTGGTTGCAAGCCGGGTAAAGACTCGGTAAGCTTCGAGAACCACCGCTTGATACGTGCCATGGTATCCATGGGCATCTCACCCATTAATGGCTTCAGGCTGTATAATTCTAAGAACACTTCCTGAGGCCTAGCCCGGAAATGATCCAACACGCGTCTTTTGTATTCTTCATACGTGAGGTCAACCGGCAATTCCAATTGGACTGCTACTGTCCGGTCCACTAATTCCTGCACAGCTACACGCACAATAGGTGCTTCCAATGTAAATTCTTGGGCTCGAACTGATGCTTCAAATTTTTCGAACCACAACTGTGGCCTTTCCACATCTAGTGGTGCCAACATCGGCTTAAACTCTGATGACGGTCTGAAATAATTCGTTGATTCGGCTGAAAACGCCGGCATATTTCCTCCTGATTCCTCTTCGGCGTGGTCGCCATTGTTGTGTCCACCTATGTTGGATGGTCCACGTACTTGGATGTCTTCTGTATTTATTATAAGCGTATCGTCTAGACGAGCCTTAATTGTGCCTAATTCTGCAGTTAAATTATTCATTTGAGAAGTCAATGCCTGAATCAACGTTTCTAACCCATCAGAAGCCATTTTAAATGTACGACAAATGCTTTATTTTTACTCAATTATATATAGAATTTTTCTCGCACAACGAGCATCGATTTAATAAAACAAATTTACACATTAATTAATTTATGTTCACTTCAGCTCTAAGTCTGCTTTTCTCATTGGGCTGACTGCTTCATTCTTATACGGACGCTTCTGCGAGGAATTTCTGTTGAAATACTGTCTGCCCTAGATAAGACTTTTTGTTCATTATTTGTCTTAAAGGTGGCCATTGCCACACGCGGCATGGAATCAATTGAATTGTACACACCGCAACATTATTTCAAAAAATACTTGTGTATCAAATATGATGCAACAATCGTCACACTTATGAATCAGTACAAGCGGAAGAAGATGCAGATTGTTAGGCAAGTGGAAAATACCTCGTTCCTTAATAAATGTTTAAAATTTAATGTTATACCGAAATGTTTTAGGTTTAAACTTTCATTCGTTTTGGATAAAATAGGAAATACTCTTAAACATGAGCTTTGTTTACATTTAATAAAAATATCGATTAATAAACTAAGAAAACGTAAATTTGAACTGATTAGGAGAAGGCAAAAATAAGATCCATATTACTGGCGAGATTAGGTATGTTGGATTTCAAACATATTGAAGATTTCACAGACAAAACGAGGGATAATGAAATTTAAAAAAATAGACAAAGGCATGAAAAAAACTAGCAAATTTGGGAATTAATTGCCCTTTGAGAAATAATAGAATTGATGGGGTCATGTCCAAACGTTTAGTTAATTTATCTAAAATGGATCTCAAGGAAGACCAAAAACAAATTCTTAATCTTGGACTTAATACTGCTACTCCTATTGATTACGTACCTAGGAATGAGATAATTACAGAAACAGTAAAGATTGCCCAGTTTCTCCCAGATAAAGATAAGACTAGGTTTGAATTGGATGTGTCCAAAGCGGTGTTAGAGCATAAAGAGGTGAGATGCAAGCAGAGTTATGATCTAAAACGCTTAAGAGCAGAATTATTATCCAATGAAGTAATATGCCTTAAGGCGGATAAAGGTGGTGCAACGGTACTTATGAACCGGTCAGATTATGAATTGAAAGTGTATGAACAATTAAATAATTTCGAGGTTTATAATAAAATAAATAAAGATCCATCTGATAAGTTACAAGGACAAGTTAAGACTATAATTAATAGAATGATTGAGTCGAAGGAATTAGAACCAGGACTTGGGAATTCATTAATACAACGTGACACAGTCCCTCCGAGAATTTATGGTCCAGTGAAGATTCATAAACAGGGGAATCCACTTAGATTAATCTTTAATGTACAAAACTCACCAATTTTATAAACAAGTTAAAGGTGTCCCTATGGGACAACCACTATCAGACCCGATTGCTTTTTTTTAATGCACTATTTTGAAAAAAATCTGTTGTTAAAATCTCCTCTCAAGCCAAACTTGTATGTAAGATTCCTGGATGATATGTTTATAACTTGGAATCATGGTGATAATGAGTTAAAAAAATTCCTCGAATTAGCCAGCCAATTAGGTGAATTAAAGTTTACATTGGAGAAAGAGAATAATGATGAATTACCCTTTTTGGATGTGAAAATAAAACGGAATGGTTCCAGATTGGAAAGAGATATTTTTAGAAAAGAGACTTATTCAGGACTACTTCTTAATTTCTTATCAAATCACCCATATGGAATGAAAATAGGCATTCTTAAATCCATGATATTAAGGAGTCTTAGAATAGTGGATAAAGAAAATAGAGAAAAGGAAATGAGGAGATTAAAAGAAATATTCGAACTAAATGGCTATCCGTCAAGTATAATAGATAGATTATTAGATGAGATGTTACAGAGATTTAATAATAATATAATAAACAAAGTAAAGAAGGAAACAGAACCAGATAGGCACAAAATTATGGTATTACCTGATTCAAAATTGAGCAGGAAAATTAGAATAATAGCAGCTAAATACAATATTAAAACAGTTTTAAGACAATCGCTTACTATAGGCAATAAACTACCTAACCAAAAAGATAGAGTAGAACCACTCGAGACATCAGGAGTATATGCGATACCATGCAAAGAATGTAATCTCAGGTATATAGGCGAAACCATGCGACCTATAAAGGTTCGTAGAGGTGAACACAAGACAGCCTGCAAATATGGACACATTCAAAGGTCAGACCTAGCTAGGCATTCGAAGGAAACGGGTCATGAAATAGACTGGGAAGGATGTAAACGCATCGCGTTATGCAACCGCAACAGATTAACTAGACTAATTAGAGAGTCAATTGAAATAAAATCAGGAAAAGGTGTAATGAATGTAACATCAGTAGAAAAATCATTGGGCCCAATATTTAATTAAACATTTTCTACGGTCAGAAAACGGGAGGCTGCGGAACCTGAATTAAGTGGGAACCTAAGTAAAAAACCTTGATTACAGAGAACTGATTGCAAACATGGACACATTCAAAGATCAGACCTAGCTAGGCATTCGAAGGAAACGGGTCATGAAATAGACTGGGAAAGATGTAAACGCATCGCGTTATGCAACCGCAACAGATTAACTAGACTAATTAGAGAGTCAATTGAAATAAAATCAGGAAAAGGTGTAATGAATGTAACATCAGTAGAAAAATCATTGGGCCCAATATTTAATGAAGCATTTTCTACGGTCAGAAAACGGGAGGCTGCGGAACCTGAATTAAATGGGAGCCTAAGTAAAAAACCTCGATTACAGAGAACTGATTGCGAATGAACTGTACCAATATCAATTCCTATATACTTATCTTTCTCAATAATAATGTTCCAGAAGAGGGTATACAGATTTAGCAAGGGTTAGTAGATAGGACATTAGATAAGAGACTGTTGCTTATATTTTATATATTTATGTAAGGTAGGAATATATTAATAAATGAATAATACGTTAGCCCTAGAGAAGATATCCATTATTAACAGCTATAATGTATCCATTTAAGAGAAATTCAAAATGTGATAGATAGACGGATATATAGGTAGGCCTATCGGTAGATAAATAGGTTTATTATATATATATATATATATAAACGGACATTAATCATTTTATACATTACCATTAAAATTAAATATTTATTTAAGATGGTTAAAAAAAATAATAAAAAAAATAAATATATATACATATATACACATATATATAATTATATATACAAGACATTTAACTCACACTGTTGCTTATATTTATATATATGTTTTTATACATATTTATATGTATTTTATATATTTATATAAGGTGTGAATAAATAAATATAAAGTTTGATTAATTGGTCAAAAAAACAGGAAGAAAAGAGAAAAATAATAATTTATTAGAAATATGCAAACGTATATATATATATGATTAAAGATATTGGACCCACACTGTTGCTTATACATATATATGCTTTTATACATTTTGATATGTATTTTATATATTAATATAAGGTGTGCATAACCTAATAAATATTTATTACTAATGTATGTATATATATATATATATATATATATATATATATATATATATATATGATTAGGGAGGTTGGACTCATAGTGTTGCTTATATCCATATATATGTTTTTATACATATTGACATGTATTTTATATATTGATATAAGGTGTGACTAACGTAATAAATATATAGTAAGAATAGAAAATATTCATGTTTAACAATTAACAATGGTCCTTCTTCTAAATAATATATATATATATATATATATATATATATATATATATATATATATATATATATATATATAAAGGTGTTACGATATTATATTTAGATATATATGTATATAGATATAATGAATTATTTTAGTCATATGAGCAAATAGTCTTATACAACTATTTCTATGAGTTGATTAACTTCGCATTGTGCTTACGATTAGTTTTATGAAAAACGTTAGTTGTCCATACTATCTCTATCTTTCTCTCTTTAATCGTTCACCTAAGCGTCTCTATGACATTCACTCTCCATCCATCTACGTAACTTGCTGCTCCATATTTGAACTAATTTGTTGCTATGTGCGCAATACCTCATACACTATTGTATATATTACAGTTCCCGGCTTTAAATAAAATACAATATATGACATTCAAGGTTTTAGTTTTTTATCATTTTTGAATTTTGATTACCGTGACATAGTAGCAATACAGTTATAACAAATAACAAAAGGTTCGATACTGTCTCTCTCCCCTACAATATTCTGCATACGAGATGAGATTACGTATACCGGGAATTTGAGATAGGTCTGCTAATTATAAATAGTTATATATTGAGTTTAGTTACTGAGACAAATTCTATGATTAAAAATAGTGTTCAGTCAATTATATATAAATAGAATGGTTTTGGAACGAGGTTACCACATTTGCTTAAATCTGCTATTGTGAAGTTTGTACTGTGTTGTGTTGCCTGAGGATGGTGCTGGAAAGTAGGCACCGAAACGTCGCCAGTAAACAAAGATGTGATAGAACCGCATTTCCAGTTGAAAAAAAAAGAATTAAACCCGATCAAAGACAAAACAAAATCGGAAAGTGTGAAGAATCGGATCTTTGTGTAACTGCCCGTGTACAGCTATTACCCGCGTACGCAAAAACGCGGCATGGAATCAATTGAATTGTACACACCGTGACATAATTTCAAAAAATACTTATGAAATAAATAATATTCGGTTTATATTCATATTATTTCATTGCGGCAGGAGTGGCGCAGTGAATTGAGTTCCAGATACCGAAACAAATATGCTCTGGTACAAGTCCCATTCCGGACAATTCTGGAAAGTTGTTGACGTGTTTCCAAAAAGTAAGAAACAGCAATTTATCCAGTAGATAAGTTTCATCCATATTGGGAACTCATCGCGTTCCGTCCAGAATTTTCCGTGGACGGGGCTCGAGTTTGGGCACTTCCGCTTTAGAGTCTGTTTCTCCAACTACTGAGCCGTGATATTTGTTCTATACTGACAGATTTAGAATGGTTATTTGGAATTTGAGGGCTAAAATTATGTTATATAGGCACTACCATAAAGGAAAGGCTAACCGAGAAACATCAGGTATTATAGAACTGAAAGTTGTTAGTAGTGTGCGGCCGCGTAGCCTAGTGATTAGAGCTCCAGATTCTTTAGCGGAAATGCCCAGGTTCAGGCCCCGCTCGCGGCAAATTTCATTTTCACACTATACAATACCTAGTTTATACGGACAAATGTATGTACACAATGGGTCAGGTATTTGCATCAAGATCGCAATCTTGATTAAAAGTAATTGTAAATACCGCCCGCGCAACCAATGTTCGTTCATGTAAGAAAGCCATCTACTTGGTAAACTTCCTTTGATACCTGATGTAATGTTTAGTTTATACTGACAGCAAATAATATATATGCATCCACATTTATCGATCAAAATGTATATTTGCTTTTATTTGGCACTACAATTATTCCAGTTATAAAAAAAACTGTGTATCAATTTGTTTTGCCGAACGGGGCTATCATAATTTGCCCGCAATAATTGTGCTTTTTTCATTTTATTATGTAAACAATGCTGTAGAGATTCGCTTTGATATCTTCTTCCATGTCTAAATGCACATCAATATACAGATGTCTAATTTAAACATCTTGCAAGCATTTGTTATAATATGAACAAATAAACGGAGGCTAATTTCGTAAATTACATATCTGCTTTGATTATTAATAAAATTAATACCAGTATTTTAATAAATTTGATGACGATTCTCGCATCTCGCTAAACAGTGGACAGTTTGTGCTATACTAGCTAGTCTTCTTTGTAAAAATTCATGATTTAATGTTTCTTCTTTGAAGTGGGCGGAAAATTTAAAACTCATATTGCTAATCATGCATAATTTTTTGTAGTAGATGCCCCCTTAACTTTGTTTCATTTTAAAAAAATCGGTTGCAAGAATGCATGTGAAGCTTATCCGAGTTATAAATGACATGCTATTTGGTTTTGAAAAAAAATTATCCTTATTTAATCAATTGGTCAAAAATTTTACTGCATTCGTATGAGCACGCGAGTCGGGATAAATTAGTTTGTTCTTTGCTTTGAGTATTGATCCGCAAATTTCTTGAGTTTTAAATATCCATCTAATTGGATACTCACCAGTGACACAAAATCATAATGAAGCCTAAATTTTTTCAACAATAATATTTAGACTATGTGATTAAAAAGGCCACATTCTAGACAAATATCATATTTTGCGAAATAGTGCAATATTAATAGTAAATTCGAGCAGACCATGGAAAGGATATATGAAATGGGTCTTGCCCCAAGTTAAGGAGGTCATTAAACTGATCCAACCATTTATTTACAATAATAATTTTGATATATATATATATATATATATATATATATATATATATATATATAATGTACGTATGTATTTTTTAAGCCATATGAGTGGATATTCATCGTAAATACGTTATCACTATTGGTTAATCATTTCATCAAATGTAATAGGTATTTCATCCAATAGACCTCTTTCGTTCTTACTAGGAACTCGTCAAGTCCTGCCCAGTATTTGCCTCAGACCAGACTCGAACTCGACACCAATCGTAGTATTTCAGGAAAGAACGCAAACGGTCTACTGGATGAATTGTCTTTGCTACCTAACACAATGATCATTCTATATTGACAATATGTCTAACTAAATCCTTTCATTATACATCAAATGAATAAAACTTCCTCATGTGCTTGAAATCTGTTGCACAATGACAGATCGGAGGTGGATAGTAAGAACTTATGGTTTATATAGATTGCCGAAAGGTTTAAATAAAGTAAAGGATAACCAAAAAGATAAGATAGTTTATGATTTTAATTGGCGTGTAGTATGCAGCACACTTGTCGCACTGGATAGAGTCAAATAAGGTTAAAAAATGCATCCCGGTTCTGTTCCATTCTTGGGAAATCCTGTACATTATTGGAAATGGTCCTAACAAGGACAATAGTGGTCCACTGAATGATCTTACTTTGCTACCTAATGCAAATTCTAGCCAATGTTGACAATATTTATGATCAAATACTTTCATTCTATTTTAAATTAACGAAAGCTTCTCATGCGCATTGATTCTGTTTTTTAATGACAGATCGAGGTTTGATAGTGAGAACCTTATGTCTTCCTATATTACAAAAAGGGTTCCACATGAAGTAAGAACTAACATAAAACATACGTCTGTTTATGACTTATAATGGCGTGTGGTATGCGGCACGGTTGTTGCATTGGATAAAATCAAAGACTGCAAGGCAACTGTGTCCTGATTCAAGTCCCATTCTTGGGAAGTTCCGGACAATATTTGAAATCTGCACAATGTATTACATTTGCAACCCTATTCATTATTTAGTTTATATTGCAACAAAGATGTAATTGAAATCCTGCAGTTATACTTCAATTATTAGTATGAAAAATTTTTTTTGTGTAATTAAACTTGAAGGAATAAAATTGTTTCCTGACTAATAAAAGACCCACGTTGGACTGTTGTAAATGATTGTCAAACCCGATGTAAACGAGGACTTTCATTCTGAAGAGAATGATTATCAAAAATATTTTTTTATAAAAAACTGAGAACAATATGAGGTGCATGGGTTCGATTTCTGCTTTCAGTTTTAACTTCTACTGCTAAGGATATTTACAATGACGTGGAACAATTTGAATAATAGTCCACTTGATTTTATTTATTTTTCGCTCAAACAGTATCCGAGTGCTTGGTGTCGTTGGTTAACTGCTAAGCAAATGCAAACATTTCTTTATATTATCCTTTCTCTGTGCAAAATTAAAACAAGAAATTTTATCATGTACAAGAATCGTTTATTTCTCCCATTCTTCTGAAGTATATACAAGACATCATCTATTTATCTATATATTTTTTGAAAGGGTAAAAATTTAGAAAAAAATTGAAGTAGAAAGAGCGGGAAATACGGAAACAACCAATCAATTGCGTTCATTACATTCAGTTCAAGCTGAATAGTATTTGAGAAAAAATTTCATTTCATTGGAAGAAAGTTTTATTTAGAAAATCAAACATCACATTATTGCGATGTCAAAAAGGTAGTAATAAACTTTTACTTAGAGAAGTTTAATTTTTATTTTAACGGAGTTCAACCTTAGGTAAGTAAATGGTTAATGATCTGGTCAGGGGTTAAGAATAAATTTATAGCTATATTCAGCTGCTCGTCTGAATCATACTCATAAATGATATGTTGCCAACTAACCATTAATTATTGGCACACGATATATTCTTGTCCTGGCGGTTGTTCACAACTCGTCAATCAAATGGGAGTGGTGCATAAAACCTTCGACAGGCGCGGTATTAAATTACAATGCGTGTTTAAATGGATGATGCCAAGCTTAAATTGGTGTTGTCTAGTCAATCATGATTATTTTTAGTGAGAGAAACTCTGTTAAGACCGATTGAACAAGTATATGCTCGAGATTGTGATCCGTGGCATTCTAGAGACATTAAAAATAGCGAAGTAGATAACTGATTCGGTTCTTTAAATCAAGTTTGCGAGCTTGAAGTAAACACCAATTCAATTGTATTTAACCAGTTGTCGGACAATATAGCAAAACTGCCGCCAGTCGCACGCACAGATGATGATCATGGAAGGACGAAAGGCGTCAGTGCGTGCAACTGGCGTTAGTCTTGCTATGTTCTCCGACGACTGGTTAAATCCAATGGAATTGGTGTTTACTTCAATCTCGCAAACTTGATTTAGAGAATTTTTACCACCACTCGCGCAATCAATTATTGTTAAACTGATTCGATTGTTGAATCTACGCGATTTGTGTTCTTGGGTTGTCGCTTTGCACTATCAGTTTTGAAAATATTCGATTAATCCCCATTTACAAGCACGCATCGATTTTTTCTTCCTTTAGGCTGGGTGCGGATTCGTCCCTATCTTCCTTATGCTTCAACATCCTTCATACTAACCACTGGAAATGAGGTACGATCTAATCTTTGAAACCGTACCCAGCCAAACATGAAGACAAAGTCGATGCGTATTTAGAAATAAGTTTCAATCGGATCTTTGCGAAACCAATAATGCAAAGCGAAATTATGCAATCGAAAATCGCAGAGATTCAACATGGACCACATTTGCTTAAATCTTCTTTTGTAAGCATTGTATTGTCTGTGTGTTATTAGAGACCTGATGATAATTCCGGACAGGAGCAATCAAAACGTCGCCATTCAACAAAAATTAGAGCGTACCTCATTTCTAGTGGTTAGTATGAACGATGTTGAAGCCTTCGAAAGGGAGGAACGAATCCGCACCCAGCCTAAAGGAAGACAAAATCGATGCGTACTTGTAAATTGTTAACAATTGGATCTATTGCAAAAATGATAGAGCAAAGCGACTACACCCGAGCGCAAATCGTGAAGATTCAACCTATGAAACCCTCAATCTTCAAACATTCAAGGGATTGCTGAGTCGGTTGATGTAAACATGTTTATTTCTTAAACAACGATATGATTCCGATGACTACTTACTGTAGACGCAAAAGGCGTTATGTCTAAGCAGCTGGTCGAGTATCATCAGACAAATATGGACTCAAGCTTGAGCTATAGGTTATAAATCCACAATATATAAACCATAAAAAAACAACGATGAAGCAAATATGTAATTTTCAAAAAGAATTAAGACATTGATACGCATACAAGTTTACCAATTTCTTGCTGTTGAATTAGTATACTGACAATGGAGTTTTTGTATTCGCTGCATGTATGTCAGCAAAGCAACCGCTTATATCACGTGTGGCATGTGAATAAGGAACACGATCCACGTGCTCACAAAGTGTGTCAGGTGACTTAGAGCGCAATTGGCGCAGAATAAGTGAAAACAAGTTTTTTGATGAAAAAAATATTGTTAATGTATGACATAGAAATGGCAATTAGTTACGGCTTATACAAAGTCTAATTTTGGTAAATTTTCTGACCTGAGGAGTCGGAAACACGTCATAATGGTGGCATATTGTTATAAGCAGGCAGTTCAATAAATGCTTTTTATTCTATCTACACTTCCTGATGTAGATAAGGCAATTGAGTATTATAAATTTCGAAGTACAAATTCAATAGAAAAGCAATATATAAATTGTAAAGATGTTGCAGGAGCGTCATTGCATAAATAATCTTTCTAATTTGAATTTTTGCTTTTGAACAAATAGATCAAAGAAATTTCTTGAACTAGGCGTTTTCTAAAATATTGAAGGAATAATCTCGGAATAGAAAGTAGTTCCGACATCAAATCCCTTATCGAATAGAGATAGAGATACTTGTCCGCAAAACTACCGAAAATTCTATTCCGATACAATATCCCAAGAAAGCAGAAAGAATGAGGTAGAACGAACGTTTTAAATTGAATTTTCTAGTTGAGTATGGATTGCAAAAAATCGTCAAAAATACCATTCACTTTTTTGGTCGCAATTTACAATGCACCTAGAAGTAGTAGGTCAAGTTATACTAGTGGGAACCAGAAAAAAATTAAAATTAAAAGAGTTCCTAAATAGGGATGATATAACGTACACAGAGGAAAAGCCGAGAGTCTTATTGGTTTCAAAGTGTAGTTAGCTCTCCTGAAATCCTAACAGACTTGCTGTGTGTCCAGATGTCCATTCTGTTTCGCAGTCCATTATTCGTTGATATCGTTCTCGACCTAACAGTCCGTCCTCAATCTTTCATTTTAATATTAACAGCATGCAGAAGTGATATTCAATTAAATTAAAATAGCAAGGTATAAATATGTCTATGCAATCAGTACAAATTAAAATAGAATAAGTTAGAAAATGGAATTATGAAAGATATTGGGTTTAATCCTCATTAAATTTAACTATAATTACTGCGGACTAAATTGAATTCGATAGCATGGTCGGATTGCATGGTCGTTGTTCATCACCTTCGCTATAAAAACTGTATATTATTCTCAATTATCACTCATATACAAACTATTTGTTCTTGACAGTCATTTATTCAGGGAAATATTTAGTAGCATAGGAGATATAATGCACATCTGCAGAATACCGACCGTGGCAATTTTAGCGTTTACTCTGTAGATGCTCAATGAGGACTAAATTGGTCTATTTGATAAATTTCATTTGCATTCTTACTCGGTGTTTAGTTATTACCTATTTATATATATATCAGACATCACTTTGAAATACAGCGAGAATGATCTTTACATGCAAACAGGCACACACACACACAAGCACAAACTCATACACACTTACCAATCAGCCAAAACAAGAAATAGAAGTAAAAACGAGTCAGATTTGTTACCACTAGCATAATCAATTGAAAACCCAAAATGTATATGATTGTATAGAATTGAAAAGTATTCCAAAATGGCTGTGTGTCCTGTTTCAAATATATGATCGCATATAACTGATTTTCCTGACAGTGCCAAGCCTTCTCCAATTAATTTCTTTGGTAAATATTGACAGAATCTTTTGAAAAATTTCTCCTTCGTACGTCCAATGTATATACTACCGGACATATATGAGAATTTGTAGGCTACGAATGAATTAGAGAGAATTGGAAGTTGATATTTGGTATTCTACCTTGTGATTCTCAGTGTACTATATGCGATGCTAACATTTACATTGAGAAAATTCTCCGTAGTATTTCGATATATATATCAAGAATAATATTTTTTTAATTATATATATATATATATATATATATATATATATATATATATATATACATGTTTATAATCCAAAAATGGGAACTGATTTGTTCCGTAAAGCCTCGTGATTTTCTGCATTTGATAAACTGCACAATTTCAAGTTTAGAATAAGTTTCACTATAATGCATTAAATTATTTGAGTCATTGTGTTTTCATTCTAAATTTTTTGCGTGTATATTTGTTCATGTCTATTGAATTATTTTAATATAATCCATTAAAGTATTTTCTGTGACCTGGTGCATCGAATGTCTTGTGCGGACGCTTTCACTGATTTATTGACTACGCGTATTCTACTGCTACTTTCACTCTTCATTTGTATTTCAGCCGTCTTACGCAACTGTACACTTGTTCTATTTACAGCTGTTTGTTTTTTCTATAGTTTGCTGTTGCAATTAGTCTCTCATTAAAATGTGTGCAGCTTCCAAGAAATTGCATTATGTAGCATATGGTGAATATCATTTTGATAATGATAATACATTTTTATCACTAGATATGTGTACGTGCGTCGACTAGGTAGCGCTCCCTTGGAGTTATTACCTGTTTTATGTTAGCAATTTGTCCGAATTTGACTTCGAATGTCTTGCGTATTTGTAGGCCTATCATTTATTTCAAATAGAAACACTTTGTTTCCACTTTTGTCGGGAACTGATTTTTTTCAGTGGACAATGATGACATTACCGAAAATTATGTTATTATAATTCTTCAGCGTGTTTTTATTTATGATTAACACGAACGTCGTTGTGATTTGGTAAGTATTACCATCTTTCAATTTCAATTCTTCTCGTGACGATTAAATTTGATATCAAGTGAGCACAATTGCTGTTTGATGGGAAATTCCTCAGATATTGTCATAATTCTTCGCAATCTTGTATTGAAAATTAATGCAAATTTTGTATGATCCGATTTGGGATCTGTTAAAGCCGGCTTCCCAACTGGTGCCAGATCTTGCTTCCAAACAATTTAAGGTTGATACGAATGATTAGCTGCTTATTTCCTACTTACTTACCTACTCTTTCAGCTACAATCAATCACTTAGAAAATTAGCAATTGGGAAGTCAATGGAAATTGATCTTTAGCACCTACCATTCTGAATTGCTGCGCATAAACATTGATATTTAGCTTCGCATAGGAAAAATCAGCCCTTATTTCTCAATTTAGTCTTATTCTTACGATTGATGCTGGCAAACTCTCTCGATACAGCAAATTGGGATAAAACTTTCTATTCCGATTGTCTGCTGTTGAATATTTTCTTGGCTTAATGATGACATTAATTAGCAGTTAACACTATACTGGGCAATCTAATTGAATACATACGCCAAATTAGCGTAAAATCAACGTGGATAAATTTCGACATGACACTTTGGGATCCATGTGCACCATATAACTTGTTTTGAAACCCTGCGCAATATGGAATCAATCTTGATGTAGATTTCTGGTAAAATCATTTTCGTAACTCTCTTTTCGTAGTTAAGCAGAGTTATCTGGAAAGTTTGTTTATGTTTATGACGTGATATGAGAACTGCAAGGAGGCTGTAATTCAGATTTTTCCTTGTCTTAAAGCATACCTGGCCATATAGGTGTTGTGTATGTTTAGTTTTCCTTACTAATGTGTGTAATCTAGGTAAATTTGCTCGTAGTAACTAGGCCTTACGCTCATAAACTGTTCTCCTCCAATAATTTGCGCACATAAATTTTTAGTTTTGTCAATATTATCACCTTATAAATTTTTGTTAAATTTTATTAAAAATTTACTTTTGCACTGCTGTGCATGTTGACGATGATGAAGAATTAACCGTTTGACGTATCTATTCTTTTTCAATACTACTTTTATTTTAATGAATTCTTCCTCTCTTCTAGGATCACAACAGGTCCTGTTTATTCGATTGGCCAGAATTTTAACAAAGCTCAGTTTGTTTGACTTAAGTACAAAACATTAAATATAAATAGCCTGGCCCATGTGAACTGGTTTATGATGTAGGACTCGAGGAAAACAACCGTCATTTTCTGTAATTAATTATATATCCAGATAAGAAAATGGTTTATGAAGCTCATTCACTAATTTGAATTTTTTAATGGTGCTCAATCTATTACAGTCCAAAGATGGTAAACGAAAAGACACATTTTTAGGTCCGCAAGATATTTATTTTGGATTTATTCTGTGAAAGCTCGTGATATTCTGCATTTTTTCATCTGAACAGTATTATGAATCATAAGTTTCTATTTAAAAATTACATTGAAGTGTGTGATAGACCCTTATGTGTTAAAAACAAAGTTGAATATGATTAGCGATCTTGTGAAATGTTAGGTTTATACCGAATAAATACACACACACATATACATATATATATATATATATATATATATATATATATATATATATATATATAAATTTATTCATACAAACTTTTATGGTAGGATTTGTTATATATATTTTGATTATATAAATGTAACGTTGGATACGATAGCAAAGACAACTAATAAAGTAGATCCGTTTCAGTTTTATTTGCACTCATCACATACATCCCTCATTTGATTTGGTTCCTGAAACCAAACCTCTGCGCTACGTAAACCACGCACTAAATCCAAATTTCAGTCGTATACCAACTTATAAATTTTGTCAGTCTTTCTTCCATGTAGAACCTATTTGGCATAACTTTAAACTAAAATTTTCGACTGGCTACTCAGAAACTTTAACCATAGAACATAAGCCATGTAACATGCGGATTTCACGTTGATTTTAAAGATTATGCCAAAAGTTATATATATATATATATATATATATATATATATATTGTCAGTATTATCAAAAATTTGCATAAATTTACAAATGTAAGTCATTAAATAAAACGGGCTATGTTCTTGTTGGCACTCACCAGTACTTTTATTACTGCCTTATGCTATGCCAAGTTTATTCTGACAAAAAACATTTAACAAATTTTTTCTATAGGCCATATTTCATATGTCACATGGTCAATGTTCTATAAGAATAGATCGGGGATGGCAATTTAAAGCTTTATATCGAAAGTAAAGCAAAACATGCTCTTCCAGAATTGAAGTCTGTATAAAATTGTAAGTCGGCATACAATTGAAAGTATTATTTACTCTCGGCTCAGGTTGCACAGTTACAGATTTTCACAACTCAGAAGAAAATGAGCCATGATTAGGTTCCAGAATTCAGCAATTCGTGAAAGTACTTGATGAGTGTGCAATAAGAACGGTAACGATCTACACGTCTAACCGATTTATGTGTCTTATGCTATGCTAAATAAATTTAGAATATATATATATATATATATATATATATATATATATATATATATATATATATAATTGTATATTTATACCAGCGACAATATATATTGCCTGAAAGCCTTACATTTGGATTTGGCACACCGACGATTAAATTTATTTTGTGATAAATTGAAGTACCCGCCTTATTGGTGGAGATTATCCCACCTATACGAAACCACGTAATAATTACATCGTAGCCTTTTTCTCTAAGGCACACTGGCTGTTTTATAGGAGATAAAATTGCGGACGCCATAAGTAGCTTGCCATTCTGTTATTGACTTAAGTTATTTGCGTTTATGCAATAGTTGTTTAATATTGCTGAGACATGAGTTGAGAATTTGTTGACGCAAAACATAATAATGCCAAAATAAGCAAATAATTTCACTTTTACTTTCTTTCTACTAATAGTAATCATAATTTTTTGTGGAATATATCTCCAAGTTTACACATGAACCAATTTGTGATAATGTCCTAAATCGCTAAATATTTCCTTGCGGAATAATGTTATAAAATGTACTTGGTTGTATTAATGTAGAATAATTGATAATTAAATGGTCAAAGAAACCGAAAGAAAACAACCGCTTTTACTAAGGTTTCTACTTTATGAAATCCTCGTATACTATGAAATCGCTTACAGAACAAATACGAAAAACAGCCACAGGCCAACTAATAGTCTTTGATTTGCTCCAAATAATTCAATGCGTCTAATCGCATAAAATATTGCTTACGGAACTTAGCAAAATCTTAAGTTAATTAAACTCAAAGCAGAGACGTTTGTCCCTAGGCAGCGTAGGAAGAGAACGATGAGGTTATAAATGTAACTTCACTATCGGTCTATGCTATCAATGAAAGTTCCCTGAAAGAATACAAGTAATGCACAACTGGTTGAATTAGCTTCTCAACTGGAATTATTTAAAATTGAGACTGATGCTTATCTAGCTACGACGAAACAATTTTTTGCTTGTTTAGGGTATGAAAAGCCTTTTGCAATTATCCTCAGTTAACACGGTTTGGATTATGAAGGGTTTTATTGAATTTTTCGGGATCGGTATCCAATGCCATTCTGCTTTCTGTAATTTAACTAAATGATATAATATATAATAGTCCTGCGATGTTGAAAATTTTGGTTTACAACCCGGTGTGTTCCTGAACATGTTTTGCGAACAGTAGGTTTAAAGTAATAATTACTAAAGTGCAACATTAAGATTTCCAATATCAATAATAAATATGTCAATTTCCATCCGTTTCTGTTGTGCCGAATATTATAGGCTATACTAATATGCGCAAGCATTCAGAAAACCGAGGCGGATAATGTTAAATAAGGCTGCGACCTTTGCGTCGAAGTGACATTTCTGCCATCGTTTGCTCATCGGATTCCAAGATGTAGTTTCTGCTGCCCAAATGTCTAGTAGGTTTACACATTCGTCTAGGAGATTGTACCGTCCTATTATTCCACATACTTCTACCAAATATAAAGTGGTTAAAGAGCGTAATACCGGCTCCTACTGATGAGTCGCCAGTAAGCACGAAACAAATTTGCATGAGATTATACTTTCCATTCATGCTGCCTTTGGTTTATCCTTCTGGTCACAACTGAACTAATTTCTTACTAGGTTCGCAAAACCTAATACATACTTGCATATATATTAGGTCTTCGCAACAAACAGTATTTAACTGTAATATATTGAATTGAATGATGTCATGCTTATCGCGAAATGTGATAACTGATATCGATGAAGGCCAGAGTGTATGGTTTAATTGGAGTAACAGGTGTTCGGAAATTGTTGTAATTCTCAATTTGGGTGAACTTTAGCATAAATTTATATCCATCAGTTTGGTATCATGTACCGACTCGGAAACCATAGTGTTAGTATTCGGTACTCATCGATTTCAAAAAAGGTATCAGTTACTAACAAAATAGCCATAGTGTTAGTATCCTTTATAGACGCGGTATATATATTATATAGTGTGAGTTAGCATTGAAGTCGCATTGTCGTTGACTTTAGATGATGTTAACTTCACTATTACAGGTTTATACATTCGTCTAGGAGATTGTACCGTCCTATTATTCCACATTCTTCTACCAAATATATAGTGGTTAAAGGGGCGTAATACCGGCTCCTACTGATGAGTCGCCAGTAAGCACGAAACGAATGTGCATGAGATTATACTTTCCGTTCATGCTGCCTTTGGTTTATCCTTCTGGTCACAACTGAACTAATTTGTTACTAGGTTCGCAAAACCTAATACATACTTGTCTAGTAGGAAGACGTCTTTTATCCTGCCAAACACACCCGTAGAAAATTTGAGCGCTTTTAGTTGAACAGATCGATAACCATCTACGTATGCAAAATTTCAATCTGTTCTTAGACAGTCTAAGACATAAAGTCCAGACATTGTTGGAATTATATTTTAAATAGTTTTCTAAGTAGTTTTGCGGGATTCTGGATAACGAAAGTGCATACACTTTGGTTTTAGGATTAGTCCTTTGTTTGAAGTACGAAATTTCAGTTATTAGCTCTAAATCAGTAAGCATACTGATCCAACCGAGCCACAGTTGTAAGAAAATTAGGATTTGTTTATCTTTTAAATTTTTAATCCCCATTATGAGGTAGAATAGAATTTTAAATTATATCTAAGTTAAGAAACCCCTTCCTTGCACCATGCGTGCATGTTAATAAATATTTACATACGAAGCTCATCATATAAATACATAGCTCTATTGCTTGTGTGTGTGCATATCGGTGTAGGAAATATTCCAGGTACAATTTTTGCCACAATTAATCATAGATATCTTTTCAAAATATGTTAGCAAGTTCACATTTTGTTAATTGCAATGAAAATCTGACTTCCGGAAATGAATACGACAACCTAGCATAAATTAAAGGACAATATATTTTGCGCATTAAGGAATTGATTATTTACCTGGACCTTGTTTGGTGAAATAAAGATTTTACGTCCACCATCTCATTTTTTCTTCGAATATTTCGGCTAAAATGTCCAAAAGCATTTTTCAGTAGTAAGCTCATTACACCAAGAAATTTGACCATTATTATGTATAGTGGAAAATTTCGATTAAACGGCTTAATTCATGCTTATTATTAATCATAACAGATTTTGACTAAATAAATTATATGTCAGGCATTTATATGTGAGTGTTTGTGTACGAGTCTTCAAATGTCAATTCACTAAAGTGAAACTATGGTGTTCACAAACGTAAACTGACGATTCGCTAGATGGGCATTCGCCATGCCGGTGCGAGCACCTTTTTAGGACTAAGAAGAAATCGATTAAATATAATTAACAACACGTGCACATTAGTATAAGTAAAACTAAAGTGATTAGTGTGAATTCCTCTTTGCAAACGTCGAACTTATTATTTAATACATAAATTGTCAAATAAAGTTTTTACGAGTGGTATCTCCGGTATGGTAAGGGTCAAGGTAATCTGAAATCACCACCGTAATATCCTTTCACGGTAATTTATCGATATTAAAATAATAAGATTCATTAAGGAAATAAATCGATGCCACAATTTTCAAATCCTACTTCGTTTGTATTTCATATTACCATGAAACTCTGGTTATCTTTTGTTTTGTCTGGCTTCACGCGCTTCCATTTACGATTAAATTGATTTAAGACACTTAACTTTTATTATTTATATTAATTTTCGAGTGCGTCCATTAGCACTGAATATTTCTGACAGTTTAACCAGTTCAATATCTTAGATTTCCATTTTGTTAGTCTTAAGCTTCTAATTTTCATCGATTTTACAATACCGATTTGAATTCGATAGGAGTTATTTGATTTTAAATTAAGAAGAAAACCTGAGTAGGGTTCTTTCCTATAAACATCTCGTTCTATGCGGTGGGGTGGTTCACTGGTTAAAACAACAGATTCCGAAGCAGACGTGCCGAGATTTGAGTGCTGGCAGTGGCAAATTCTGGAAAATACATGATGAGTTCTCAATACAGGCAAATCCCGTCTACTGGATGAAGTGACTTTTCAACATTACAAAATGCTTAGTTTATAGTGAAAACTTTATGTATATAATAGGACAGGTGTTTACATCAAGATCGCAATCTTGATTTATAGTAATCTCGCTCTAATGTTGCATAATTACGAATTAATTTAACATTCAGAAATGGTAACTCGCCACACGGGTCATTTTTAATCGTAAATTTCAGTTCTCTCACTTGATTAGCTAAATTTAAGCAATATAAAATATCAACCTCTCTAGGATTCGAAATGACTAATATGTCATTCAAGAATTTTACATGGCTTGGATTTGGATGTGTCATATTTAAGGTGTTTTTCTTCATATAACGCGTGAAGATATTTGCAATCGGAACACCTCGAATTTTCTTATAAAATTCTTTACTAAATATAAATTAAGTAGTAACTATGCATGTATTCATCACTTCCATAATATGTCTAACCGCCATTTTACTTTCTTCTAATTTTACCGGATGATCAACAAAGAAACGTTGAAAAAATTCACTCAATTTGGATACTCGTACTTTGGTGTCCATTGCAACGAGATCTAAGCTCGCCAACTTTTCGTTTTCATTAAATTCACATTTATCGACAATCCCAACGAAATGGGATAAAGTAATCACCGCGTGGTCTGATAAGTAAAACTACTTCTCTATTCTGTGGTATATATATTTAGATATTCTATTTTGATTTGGGATATTGGTTTATAACAACAATTCTGAATAGGTTACCTGATCCGTGTACTTTTACTAAACCTGCCACTCTGTGCGCAACTGAATCTCTTTGTATAAGTTTGCTACGATGTGCTTGATCCTATTTAGCATGAAAATTTATTTTATTGATCAATTGTTCGACGTTTCCTCTTAAACAATTTTTAAGGTATTTATTTATTAAGTTGTGTGAATGATAATATTATAATCAGATTCACTTATCAGAACCGAAGCTCCTCCGTTTTCTACTTTCAAGCATATCACAGTTTCGCTATTAACTCTTTTCTGAAACATTTGACTTCCTAATTAGACCCATATTTATCCTTTATTTGCGTTAACACAATCGTGGTTGTGTCATGCATGTTTAACCTTATCTTCGTCTAAGAGGATTTCCGGTACTTAAATGGCACCAGTAACGGTCTTATATTTTGGTGATTTCTCTATCTGAACATGTGTGTATAAATATCACTTACAAAAGAGTTCATGATTGATATCGCCGTTGCAGAAATGCCTGTATCCGGGTGCACATAACGTAGCATTTTGTAAATATATATGGAGTATGATTTCTTTCTCCTCCTACGCTTATACTTCTCAATCTTTGGGCGTTTAATCTTAGCAGCCTTCTTCGCAGCTTTACTAAAAATGACCTTCGGCGATATAATTGGAAATAAGCTGCTGGATACAGTACGACAAAAAATAAAATAGAGTGAAAATTGTAAGTTTATTCTGAAATTAGTTAAAATATCGTTAGTCATTCTTCTCTCGTCATCTAAAAGTTAACTTAAGTCCAACATTCCTATTCTTTTACTTGAGCGAGTTTCCAATTTTCACTCGAGCTATCTTCGCTTCCATCCTTTATTAAGTTACGTCTTCCAAATCAAGCCTATTGATTATTTTGCTGCCGTTTCATAAATTATTTTATCTCTCAATTTAATCTGAATACATTCTCAAATCAATCATGTCGACCATGTACGACCAAATATAGATACGCGACTAAAATCATCCAAGTTAATTTTATATACTGACTCTAATGAATGACATGCAAGATCTGATTTATTAGCATTTCTATATTTGCCTGTAGTTCTACGTTCTTCTCTATTTACCTTAAATTGGTGTATGGATTCATTCACATACACACACATTAGCTTTTTTGGAAAGTTTTGGGCATAGAAAAATGGATTGTTTTAAAATGATTCATATGTTGTATTTTATTTGTTAGTTTGAATCCTGAATTACCCTCAACCTTTGATCTGCCCTTGCTCTAGCTAATTTAAAGTAATTACAATCTCGATTATATTTACTTATGATACGCATTACTTTTGCGGCTGTAAACTTTAGAGTCTGTTCATTAGCACTGAATATTTCTCGCAGTTTTCCAAACTTAATCGCCGTTTTACATCTGCCTTTAAATTGTCATTGATTTAAGATATAAATTTGCATTTTACTTGTATGATTTTACTTGAAATTATGAAGGATACTGGATTAAGAATTCTTCGTAAAAAACACCCTAATCTACTTATTCTATTCTTAATTCTTCATTCTGAAGCTTTTTGAAAGACTTGTTAATAATAGGATTTGAAAAAAATAATTGATTGGTGAATTATTTACAGTTAAATATTAAAATGTATCAATTAGTTTCAGTTTAACTGGAGTTTACTATTTCGCTCTAATAAATAAATTTATCCACGTTGGCCTCTTAATCTAAGAATTATTTTGGCTACACACGTATTAAAATCACTTCAAACCATATTGGGTTCTAGGTGCATTTAAAACCAATGAATAAAACTGAATTTCGTGACACGGAAACTGTCAGTTGCCACGTCCTGCCACTACAGCTTAATAAACAATAAATTTTTGCATGAAGCCAATACAAATTGATAATTTATGTAGGCATTATTCGCCGAAGACAGGGCTCGAACCAGGACACGTCAGCTTCGGAGTCCATGAATCTAATAATTAAGTCACCCAGCCGCACGGTATACAAAATTCTCAATTACACACTAACTCATTTTTTCGTTAGTCTATCCTTCATATGAAGCCTATATGGCCTAATATCGTCAATAATGATCAAACTAGCCACTCCTAGTCTGCCATTATAGAGCACGTATATAATTAAGCGATCATTTTTAGCGCCGGCCCCGATAAAAATTATTTGAATAATGGTTGCAAGCTTGATAATAACACCAATCCTATTATAAATGCATTTGTTGACTAGATTAAGTATCCTGTAATGTAGAAAATTCAATTCATACAGTGGACCGGTTTCTTTTTTATTGGGAACATCTCATGTACCGTCAGAATTTACCGCCGACAGGGCTCTTATCTAGGCATATCCGCTTCGGAGTCTGTGACTCTAACCACTGAATTACTCTGCCATACGTCACACAAAATTTTAATTTATATACTAACTCTTTGTTTGGCCTGCTTTTCCTTCAGGTGGAGACTATATGGCATCACTTTAGTTCCAACTAGTCAAACCAAAACTGTCATTACAGAACGGACAGCACGCCACCTGTGGAAGTGAAAAAGAAAATTAAAGGTAATGAGTTAATGTATAACTGAAAATTATGTGTAGTGTGCGGAAAAGTTGTTCAGTGGTTAATCGCTGACTCCGAAGCAGACGTTCTCAGTTTCGAGTCCTTTCCGCGGAAAACTCTGAAGAGAACATGAAGAATTTTCAATAAGAACGAAATTGATCTATATGATAAATTTCTTTTTCTACCTTCCACGATACATAGTTTATACTGACGAGTGTATATATATTAGGGTGAGTGTTCATATCACGCTCGCAACCTTTATTTAATTAATTAGCGCCGTCCGCGCAAACAATGACCGTTTAATGTATGTAAGTGTTTGCATACGTCTATATGTGCGTTTTTCTCGCTGTATTGCAAAGTGATGTCTGAGATCTGGTCATTATTGTATTGATGGCTTGAGAATTAATCATCAGTTCGGAAAGTTCGCTGTTACGTGTACTAGTGTTTTTTTTCGAGTGTAGCCTTTCGTTTCAACTTTTTGCGCAAATTTGTGTTCTTCACTTGGTAACAGGGCAAGTGTGGATAGCAGTGTTGAACGCTCGTATTGTTTAGAAATTTCTGTAGCCTCTTCAGTTTGTTGCCAATCCCACTGAATGTTTGTTGAGTCCAATCGAGGGCGTGTTCGGTCTCGCCTGGATACTAGTAAATTGCTGTTGAATTTTTTTATTCATGGCCACTCGATTAGAATATCATGTTGATGAATCTTTTGAATATTTAGGCCAGGTGTTTGTTGTTTTATATAAAAGGCTTCATAAATAAATAATAATTTTCTTGATTTGCTTTATGTAGAATTAAGAAATTGGTCAAATTGACTGGATGCCCCGTTTCCAATATATGATCGGAAATACCTGATTTTCCTGACGAAGCAAAGACTTTGCTAATCAATTTCTGTGGTAAATGTTGCTGAATTCTGTTTATCAATTGCTTCTTCGTACGTCCGATATATGTGCTAACGCACATACATGAGAATTTGTAGACTATGAATGATTTCGAGAGAATTGGCAATTGATCTTTGGCACCCAACCTCATGATTCTCTGTGTACTAAATTTGATATTAGCTTTAACACCGGGAACATTATCCTTAGTTATTCTATTCAGCCGCCATGCAATTACTAAGGTTGGTACGTCGCCTCTAAATGGTTAGTTTAGGAAAACCTGCTTGACGGTATCCTCTCTAGTGCGAATCTGTCGTGATCTGATGTTGAAATCAATAAATCGCTCTGGGTAGTTGTTCATTAGCAAACTGTTCCTCAGGTAGTCCAGTTCTTCCTCGATCTTGTGTTCAGAACAGATCTTCCTGATTCTGTTTGCTAGGTTTTTGACAAAGTTACTTTTGTGGTATTTTGGCACAAATCCCTATTTTCGTCTCGAGTGAGTTTGATGTCAAGGAAGGGAAAACTATAGTCTTTCTATACCACGAGAGAGTGAATTTGATGTCTGGATCGGCTCCATTTGCTTGTTTGACGATTACGGAATGGTCTGCTACTTGTGAGATGAACAACAATATATCATCTACATAAATTTTGTAGAGTGAGCACTGGTCAATTATACCTTTTAGGCTAGTTTTTTCCAGGTGATACATGTATACATCTGCCAGGAGGGGTGCGATGCAACTTCCCATAGCGACACCATTGATCTGGCGGTAGTATATCCCTTCGAATGTAAATTGCACGTTTTTAGTACATGCTAATACAAGGTCTTTGATTTCATTGATGTCTATAGGAAAATCAAAAAACTAATTTTTAATGAGGTCACACAAAATCTCCGTTTTTTTATCCAGTGGTATGTTTGTAAATGAGGATGAGATGTCAAGCGAGACCATTTTATTCTGTAGAATGTTCTTCCCATTCAGTTCATCTGCTAGATCGAAGGAGTCCTTGGTAGTGTTTGGGTTTATGATGTTTCGTATTGGTTGAAGTATTTTGCAGAGAAACATAGCTGTTTTTTGTTGCGGGGCGTTGATCATTGTCATAATAGGCCGCATCAAGGGAGCTCCTGAGGCTTTCACGGCTTTATGAGTTTTTGGTTTGCCGAACAATCTTGGGGTTTTTGTTCCCACGGGTTCCAACGGTGAATATACTGCTTTTACAACGGAGATAGAAGCGTTGATGAAAATAAAAGCTGAAAAAGAAACTAAGAACCTCACAAGAGACCTGGACAAATTTCCTACACAATTGAAATTTCCTACAAACCCAGAGGCATTTATTCACAATTATTCAAAAGTGATCTTTTCAAAATACGAGAAAGAAGTACTCCCCTTAGGAGCAACATTCTGCATAGTCAACAGAAACCTAAGTGAACGCGACGTTATTGACATTCAGGCTGGAACGGAAAATGTCTTCAATGACTTAACGAAAGACATCGCCTAACAGGCATTCAATGGACAAGGACTGAAAGCTGAGATAGTTAGCGCACTAGAATAATACAATAAGAAATTCAAAAGCAGCCAAATAATCCTAAAATGCACACAGACGTACTCTGAAAACTACAATCAGACATATCCATACGACTTGCCACACAGGACAAAGGATCATGAGTTGTTATACTTGAAGCCGAAGCTTATAGAAAGTCCATGAACGATATTATAAATGATCAATCAAAATTCAAACAAGAAATCAAACATAAGGATGATTCAAGAAATATAGAATCAAGAATTAATGCAATTCTGAAAAAGGTGGAAAAACACGTCTTATCATCGATGGCTGATTCCGATATTAGATCAAAACTCATAGAAGACATCCAAATGTCAAAATCCGTGGGAACAAACATCGCAAGATTGTACGGAAAACCGAAATCTCATAAAGCCGTGACAGCCTCAGGAGCTCCCTCGATGCGGACAATTATGTAAATGATCAACGACCCGCAACAAAAACCAGTTCAGTTTCTCTGCAAAATACTTCAACCAATACGAAACATCATAAAAACAAACACTATCAGGGACTCCTTCGAGCAAGCAGATGAACTGAAGGGGAAGAACATTCTACAGAATAAAATGTTCTCGCATGACGTCTCATCTTTATTTACAAACATACCACAGGATAAGACAACGGAGATCTTGCGTGACCTTATTAAAAATGAGTTTTATGATTTCCCTGTAGACACCAATGATATCAAGGACCTCAAATTAGCATGTACAAAATACGTGCAATTTATATTTGAAGGAATATGCTACTATCAGATCAATGGTGTAGCTATGGGAAGCTGCATTGCAACCCTCCTGGCAGACGTATACATGTATCATCTTGAAAAAACGAGCCTAAAATGTATAATTGACCAGTGCGCACTCTACAAAATGCATGTAGATGATATATTGTTGTTAATCTCAAAAGCAGCAGACCCTTACGAAATCGTCAAACCAGCAAATGGAGCCGATCCAGATATCAAATTCACTCTCGTGTTAGAGAAAGACAATAGTTTTCCCTTCCTTGACATTAAATTCACTCGAGAAGAAAATGGGGATTTGTGCTAAAATACCACAAAAGATACTTAGTCAACAACCTAGCAAACAGAATCAGAAAGATCTGCTGTGAACACAAGATAGAGGTAGAATTGGGCTACCTGAGGAAAAGTTTGCTAATGAACAACTTCCCAGAGCAATTCATTGATTTCAACATCAGACCACGACAGATTCGCACTAGACTGGATATCGTCAAGCAGGTTTTCCTAAACTTACCATTTAGAGGCGACATACCAACCTCAATAATGGCGGGGCGGCTGAATAGAATAACTAAGGATAATTTTCCCGATGTTAACTTAATATCACGTTTAGTACCCAGAGAATCATGAGGTCGTATGCCAAAGATCAATTGCCAATTGTCTCGAAATCATTCATAGCCTACAAATTCTCATGTATATGTAGCAGATATATATATATATATATATATATATATATATATATATATATATATATATATATATATATATATATGTTTGCTATTTCAAAATAATAATAATGTTTCAATATCTCCTGATTTATTTTCTGTTTATTTAATAATTTCATCCTCGATGTTACCTTTATTTATCTATTATCTTACGTTCTGTTGTTAGTGTAGTGCCTTTTAACAAACATTTATGTTTTTATGATGGGAGGGTTCAAAAAGACAAATTTTCTTTGCAATATTTCTATTATCTTTCTTTTTCTTTAAATCAAGTTTGCGAGCTTGAAGTAAACACCAATCCCATTGTATTTTACCAGTCGTCGAACAACATAACAAAACTACCGCCAGCCGCAACGCACTGGTTAAATACAATGAGATTGGTGTTTACTTCAAGCTCGCAAACTTGATTTAAAGAATTGTTACCACCACCCGCGCAATCAATTATTAAGTTGATAATTCGGCAATATTGCATCAGACTATTTAAAAAGGCTCTTTGTCTAGCACACTAATCTCCATTTATTTCATACGCATTTATTGTGTACTATTATTGTTGAAAGAATGTTTGAAATAAAAAAAAATGGTTCTCCAATATTTGCACGTCTCTTCATTCCATTGTTTGTGTCTTAAATGCGCCTCTACCTGATTGCAATAAGCAACACTAGACAACTTTTTTCATTGTCTTTCACAGTAGAACGAAGCGAAATCAGTTAAAAATTAAATAATCAGAAAAGTCATTAAATTATGCGAAGTTAAAATGAAAGATATCGTTGATCTCGGTTCATAACCAAGAAGAAAAAAGAAAAAAATGAAGAAATTATTAAAGCATTTAGCTATCATATTCTAGTTTCGCAAGATACAAATGAAACACTTTCCACAAATTTTTAAATGCAGAAGACAATAATATGAAAGATAATGCATAACTAAGGTTAAATTCGAGAAATGAGTACACCACAGATTAAACACAGTCCCTAGTTAATTCCTCTTAAATTAGCTGTCATTTTTCATAAATTGTCGAAATAGAAGTTTTGTAAAAATACTTGGAAATTCTAAGCATTGCAATTAAAGGTGTTCTGAAAAGATTCTGAAATTTACGTCGTGCATACTAAAAAAATTGAGCTAAATAATTTTTCTTTCGATAGCCTGATTTAGGCTGATTCACGATAATAGAATTTCGATAGTGTTTGTCTAAATTAAAGCATAAAATAAATAGATCCAAATGTTAAACTCGTCAACTGAATTCTAGAAAAGATGGCGTTAAAAAAGATTTTTCCGGGTGACAGTTAAAGTAAAACGTCAAAACCAACCCTAAGTTACCTTAACGTTTGCACAAATTGGAATGTAAAACTGATTTACGTTTTCGGCGTGAACTAAACATAGCATGGAATCAGTAGTTACCAAAGTTACCGTAGCCAGTATTTCATTCTAGATCATTAGCTTCTCTCACTCACACAGAAACATATATAAATATATAAATACATGCGCGTGTGCGTGTGTGTGTGTGTGTACGACATGGAAATAAGAACATCCGACACCATCGACTCGATTAAACCTGCTCATGTTGTAAAATAAATGAAAATCAATTTTTCCGTTCTTTAGATTCAAAAATATTTAAAAACATGATATATTTGCCACTCTTTGATCTACTTAAAACTGATTATACAACTAGAAATATAAAATTTCCCATTCTTATTTTACGGTTACAACTCAATAAAAGCATAAATAATATATATATATATATATATATATATATATATATATATATATATATATATATATATCCTTTTGAATGGGTAAGCCTTGATAAAATTCGTATTCTCCTTTCTATGTGAAAAAGAAAGAAATTTTATCAGATACTAGGACTGTTTCTTTCTCATTTTCTTCTCAATTATCTACAAATAAACATCTCTTTATATATATACATTTAAAGGCAAAACAAAATAGAGAAACGTAAGCATGGAGAGAGTGAGAATTAAGGGAACAACCAATCAATTGTGTGCATCACCTCCGGTTCAAGCTCAAAGCCTGAAAATGCTTTTTTTCTACTTTTTTGTTTGTACATTTATATGTAACGAGATTTTTATTTGTAGATACTTGCGAATATTATGAGAAAAAAAACGGTTCTTGCATCTGATGACATTTCTTTTCTATTTTACACATGGCAATGGTATTATGAATATATATTGTGATTGCTATATATATATATATATATATATATATATATATATATATATATATATTGTATGTGTGAAAAGAAAATATGAGAATATGATATCATCAACTCGCTTACAATATGAAGATGTTTAAAGTACCGAAGAAATTCAGTCAGAAGATTTATGTTTAACGTTCTTCAGATGTGATAATAAAATATTTTAAAACAAGATTTAGGCTACTTCTTAATAAAAAAAATACTAATGAGGCGGCATAAAGTAGAAAATTGGTAATTTTAATGTTTCTGTCTAAGGCTTAATGAATATGTTAGGTATATATATATATATATATATATATATATATATATATATATATATATATATATATATATATATTTCTTCTACAAAAATCAAATGAAAAAAATATTGTCATTCTTAAATGTGTGCATAGCTTTGTGAGTTAATAACCTTTGCCAAAGCCCAGCGTATTTGCCTTTAAAATATCCTCATTATAAAAGCATCACTAGTGTCCCGTGGTCTTGATTCTGTTTACAAGCAGACACATTCTGAAATTCGCGCTGCGCTACCGCATACCCTTTAAAGCAACGAGCTCTAAGCATAAAGCACACATTGATCCGACATAACATCAACTACAAAAAGGCAATTTGCTAAAGCAATGTTCAGTGGGCCCAATAAACACGAACTGGCCTCTGTTCAACTAAATTAATTCCACATAGTTGGAGGGCAGCAGGCCGTATTGATTGGTGCGCTTAACGCGACCCACCATCCATCCATCATCAATCGTTTCAGTCTCTACTATAATGTCGCCTTCCACAAACGACACCTCATCGTCTTCACCCGCGGTGTACTCGTAAATTGCACGAAATATGGGCGCGCCATCAGTTTTATTCAGATTTACCTGTTTCAAATTGAAAAGAAACTGTTTTTCAATATTCTACTCACTTGCCATTGTACCGAAATGGAATAGTTTTTTCTTCAATTCTCCATAACTGTTTTCGATTAAAATAAAACGGAAACACAAAACATATTTAGAGATTTTATTTATTAGGTATTGCCCACCTAGCAATAAATTAGTTCAATTATGACCAGAAAGAAAAACCAAAACACGAAACGAATGTGCATTTAATTATACTTTCCGTTCATGCTGTCTTTGGTCTAGCCTTCTGCTCAAAACTGAACTAATTTGTTACTAGTTGCGCAACACATAATGCATACTTGCATACATATTAGTTCACCTCCACAAACAGTATATAACTGTTATATTTAGAGCTTGTTGTCGCATCCTTTCCGCAGAATACTGTCAAAACGATATTATTTAAAATTATACACATATCGTTATAAAGGTGAAGATAAAAAATATATTACGCTGTGATTGCAATAATGTAATGTCACACCGAGAAAAGCCATCACAAAAAGTAAGTGTTCGACATTTCCAGTCACGTACAATGTATGCAAGACTACTAGAGGTGAGAACCGCATATCTAATTTTGCTTTCCATATATATGCAATACGGATCGTTCCTCGCTAGACAGTTTGCCGTCGTACTCTGATGATGATCATGGAAGGTCGAAACGCGTCAGTGCGTTGCGACTGGCGGTGCTTTTGTTATGTTAAATACTGTTCGTTGGGCAGAACTAATATATATCCAAGTTTGTATAAGTTGTTGCAAACCAGGTAACAAATTTTTTCAGTAGTGATCAGAAGGATTGACCAAAGACAGCATGAACGGAAAGTATAATCTCATGCACATTCGTTTCGTGCTTACTGGCGACTGATCAGTAGGAGCCGGTATTACGCAAATTAACCTCTATATATTTGGGTGAGGAATGTGAGATAATAGGACAAAACAATCCCATAGACGAATGTGTAAACCTGCAGTAGAGTAGCTAACATCGTATAGTCTCGACAATGCGACTTCAACGCTTACTCACTCTACATAATATATATACCGAGTCTGTAAAGGATACTAACACTATGGCTATTGTGTGAGTAAGCGATACCAACATTATTGTACCGAAAAAGTACATGGTACTAACACAATGGTTTCCGAGTCGGTACATGGTACCAATCTGATGGATATCAATGTATGCTATAGTTCACCGAAATTGAGAATTACAACTATTTATGAACACCTGTTACTCCAGTAAATCCATACACTCAGGACTTGATCGATATCAGTTATCACATTTCGCGGTAAGCATGACATCATCAAATTCAATATATAACAGTTAAATACGGTTTGTTGCGGAGAACTTATATATATGCAAGTATGTATTAGGTGTTGCGAACCTAGTAACCAATTAGTTCAGTTCTAACCAGAAGCCATAGTGTTAGTATCCTTAACAGACTCGGTATATATATTATGTAGAGTGAGTTAGCGTTGAAATCGCATTGTCGTAGACT
>JAQBSW010006816.1:0-45529 GCA_029291075.1 Eudiplozoon nipponicum | reverse complement strand
TTTCACAATTCTTGGCGGACGGTTTAGTAGTGCAACCGCCGCGTACACAAATATCGCACACCGGGATTGTGATGCATGCCTCTTTCAATTCTTGGCTGATAGGTTATTAGCTTAACCGCCGCGTACATAAATAATAAGGTCTAAGATGGCGTGCCTTGTTTCATCTCCATGTAAATTCATCACATCAATTCATATCAAGCGCTTTATTAGTTTAAACGCCGCGTACACAAATATCAACCACCAGGATTATGCTTCTTGTTTCTTTTAAAAAATGTATTTCAATTCTTTGCGGACGGTCAATTAACTTAGCCACCGCGTACAAAATACCAATAACAAAAGTTGCGCTGCTTCTTTCCTTTTAATATATTCATCACATTCATTCATGATGGAAGATTTAGTGAAAAAATCACCGCTTACACAAATACAAACGATCAGGGTGATGTTGCTTGTTTCTCCTTAATGTCATCACCATGCACAGAAATCCAAGTCATTTGTGACTAAAGTTTCACTTCCATCGAACCACAATAAATATTACAAATAAAATTTCTTAATAATAATGACAAATATTATGATTTTGGCACAAACTATTAACGAATGATTTATGAGGGGTAGGGCCTAGTTACTAAGAGTAAATTTCCTTACATAACACTCATACTTGAGGCAAAATCGCCTCTACACAACACCAATATGGCCATGTCAGTAGTAAGGCCTTGTGGTTTTCGCTGTAGCGCAACTAACTCTGTCCAACTAAGAAAAGAAATTTACAAAGATGATTCTATCAGAAACCCATAAAACGATCGCCAGAGCTCGACGCGATGCCATATCGCGCAGGGTTTCCTATCAAGAACTACGATGCACACAGGGACCCTATCCCGGCAGATGAGAGGTGTACCATATTATCCAAATTGAATGAAGTTTACTAGTTGTTTCTGCCATGTTAAAATCTATTCATCTTGTTCCTTACGTTAATCCGGCGCTGGGTGAGAGAATAATGCTCTACTGGCATACGCAAAACGTGACCGAGCCAATGCAACTGATGGAGCCTTATTTCTTTATCTATCGGGGAGCACTTATTGGTTAACACAAACATACGTCTGCGGGTATCAGCGTTGGTTATTTGTTGTTGGTAACCAACATGTGCGATGTAAATGAAGCGTCCAAACTCATCAACTATAAGGGGCAAAATCTCACTAGTATACAAGAAAATTGCACGTAAAGATGCATAATAAACACGAACTTTGTAGCAGAGTGAAATACTTGCGTTTTACTATAAATGTCGATGTTTGCAACAAGTTGTTCAAGCTTTTTCGAAACTTATACCCACGTGAGATTTTGATAGAACTGCGAAGGCATGTAAACTTGGCAACTATGTCCGGATCTCCACTCCGTTGACACAGTTGTGTGAGTGGTGATTGATCCTACAAAAGTATATTATACTTAAAATATGTGAGCTACATAATAAAAGACAGAAGTACTGCTATTGTGAGTATCGTGCTGTGTATATGTGCCAATTGGGCCTGTAGATAGGACTGCTAATCTATTGGAGATGGCTTTAGCAGATTAACGGTTGTCGAATAATACAATATTAGTGATATAAACAAATTAAATAACTTAGACATGAATGGAGTCAAGCTTATAACATGATATTTCACACAAATTACAATTGCCAATTTTTAAGATTTTAAAGATAACCAACACATTCCAACAAGCGGCACGATCCCCCCATTCCACAACAGTACGAAAGCGTTCAGACAACCTTCCTGCAACTTTGCGATATTTAAGAGATAGAATTGCATTGCGTATTTTTAACTCTCATAGATTAACGGTCAGCACAGTACATGGATACTTTCGAGGGACGGTACTGACGAAATTGCGCAATAAAATTCCTCTCTGAAGTGTTTAGTACATCTACCAAGACGATTAACTTATAGCTTTTAATTTTTTCTTAACTCTGAGTCTTTCATACACTGTAATGTCGGCTTCACGATCTCCTCCCTGTCACGAATATCAACTTCTTGCGGCTTTCGCAACGTGTATAGATGTAACATAGTTAAGCAATGTGATCGCGCGGATGGTGATACAGTTATTTAAATCTCACTAGAGGTAAAAAGAGTATATTTAATTTTGCTTTCGTTAAATATGCAATTTGCATTGATCCTCGCTAACCAGTTTGCCGTTCAACTCTTACGATGATCAAGGAAGATCGACCACCTCGGTACGTGTGACTGCTATTGATTTTTCTGTTCCGCGAGTGGTGGGCATTTGTATCTGTATTTAAATTGGGCTTATTTAAAATGTAATCGCCGCATGCGCAACGAAAACAGTGTTTGACAACGTGGTGTGAAACCATTTAACATATTGATGGGTTTGGGTAGACTGCTTACATCCAATGATGGAACGCCAATAAGCGTGAAATGCACTGTATAAAAATTATTAAGCATTTTATTGAACTTAAATTTGCATACTCTCAGGACACCATAAAAACTTACTCTGTGGTACGCCATGCCAAATAAATTAACATTTTACTTATGAGTAAACAAGAATTCATAGTTATAAAATATATTCAACAGGAAAACTCAGGCCTTATATTTAATCACGAGTAGTGAATTCAAACCGGATAGCTCATAAAGCTATAATATTCAAAAATAGCGATTTAGATTACTCACACTAATCAGCCTGCTTCCGTATTTGTAATGAGTAGCAATGGATAAAACTAACATCAGCTTCTTAATGAGAAGCTGTGAATGAGGATGCCTCTAAAGATATGTTCCAGAAAAGGACATTAAACATCAGATGTACCAATGAATCCGAAACTGTGAGATGACCTGTGACAGTAATTTACGATGTCGTGTGCTAGTTGGCAGCTGACCCTTAGTGAAATACTATTTGTATAAATCTTGAGGATGTTTTATACAAATATCCACAGTTGGTCTCTAACCAGTCTCTGAATGTATGGGAACCAAAAATAATTTGTATCAAGTATGCAGACGTGGAATTAGCGACAATCTCACTATTTCCAAAATAGCAAATCTACTGTTAGTTGCACGTATTCACGTATTTCGTCAACATAGAAGAGCATAACCAGAAGAATGGGCATCACATTGCAGTGTGCGTAGTATTTTAAAAAATGTGATGTGGCTCTTAAAAATTTCTATAAAAAATCAAGTTTAAGTCCGTATAATTTGTTAAAATAAACCTTACTTCTTCGTAAATAATACGTTATCAAAAAGGAAGCAATCGCGTATCATTAGATGAATTCTGCAAAACACGATACAATGCAAAAGAATCCTATAATAAATTTATTATATCATTTTTTCAACGTTATCAGCCAATTAAGCGCCAACTATTTTTATCTATGAAGGATGATAGAAATGAACCCACAATGATATGATTAAAGTAAATAACAACTTATTCTAGTCAATTGGTAAACAAACATAAATACATCAGCGCAGATCTAGGCATTCAGCACAGTGTTGCGGAAGAGCCGATGCCTATCTGGTCAAATAGACAAGGCCTCTCTACCAGACCCAGTATTCCAACAAATTCGTTTATATCAATAAGGGGATTTAAGGCTATCCAAAAATCAACTTGTTTAATTTTTAGTTAAACAATCATTGATTGCGCGGGTTTTGGTAAAAATGCTTAAAATCAAATTTGTGAGCTTGAACTAAACACTAATCCCAATCAAACAATAATAGATTGCGCGGGTGGTGTTAATAATTCTTTATATCAAGTTTGCGAGCTTGAAGTTTTGTTATGTTGTTGGGATTGGCGTTTACTTCAAGCTCGCAAACTTGATTTAAAGAACTAATCCCAATCGTCTTGATAAAAACATTTTACCCATTATGTTCATACATTTGTCAGTATAAAACAAGCATTGTATTGTAGAAAAGGCAATTCATCAAGTAGACCGAATTCGTCCTTATTGGGAGCTCATCACGTGCTTAGAGCAACAGATTGCAAAGTAACGTGCCCAGGTTGGAGCCCTGTCCGCGGCCAGTACGTTATGTGTCTCCAATAAGGACGAACCGGTCTACCGGAAGAAATGTCTTTTCTACATTTTACAATACTTAATTTATACTGACAAATGTATGTACATAATGGGACAGGTATTAGTATCCAGCAACCTCGATTTAAAACAATTATCAACGCCCGTAATATAATTTCGGCTTTATTCGTATAATTGGTTTGGTTTTTAAACTGCCAGATACATCGAATAAACCTAACCAAATATTTCTACACAAAGGCAGACATTTCTGGATTGAAGTCTTAGGTGCTCTTGCTGTTCGTACCAACAATGTTATCATTTCGCTGACACCTATAGAATACACTTTTTCCTTGCATTAAATAATGATAATTTTCCCTTAACTATGCCGTTATGATATTGACATAACGGGTCAGGTGTTTGTATCACGATGGCACTTCTAATTAAAGTAAATTATCACCACCTGCACAAACAATGTTGATTATTCTCAGTCGTCGTCGGTAGTATTGCTGTTGTTCGACGATTGGTTAAATACAATAGGATTGGTGTTTAATTCAAACTCGCAAACTTGATTTAACGAATATAGTTTCTGAAAAATTTATGATCCAAAATAAAAGCATAACTTCATATTTAACCGAGGTGTTTGTATTTAAAAACAAAATGCATTTATATTTCGAGCGTAATACTAGGCAAGCTCCGTTCTCATGAACACTTACACTGTACCGACAGAATCCAAGTTACAAAGAAAATTATTGCAATGATGACCGAGAGTATAGATAGAGATCGCAACAACACTGAAAAATGAGCATTGGTGTAGCAATGTCCTTTATGGCAGCCGAAAAAGAAAAGTACATTTGAGGCAAAGAAAAAACAATACGAAACTTTTGTTTATAGCAGAAGTGATGAACACAAGTTGGACCTGATAAAGATTGAACTTAAATAAACTGTGTAAGGTCTAAGAGAGTGCGAAAATGTTAAAGACGTGATAAACAGCAAGAACATAGTAAAGATGATGAAATAAAACACTGTTAAGTTGCATTAGGCTGTTCCGCGCATCATGAGTAATCTTAATAGCACTCATCCTCGTTTCTGCCGTGTTTGGGTTCCTCTCGGAGTTTGATCATATCGTCGATGCGCAAAATTGTTATAGCCGCTTCGGTGGCGAATTTCAAAGACTTCACCTTTGACACTAGGGGCTCAAATATTCCCATCTCTTTGCAATCACCAGTTGCATTCTTGTTAAGGTCGAGACCCCAACTAAAAAGTAGACAAAAGCAACGTAACTCATTAGTACTTTATATATTCTAATAAAATTCAAAATTCGGATGTGTAAAACAGCGCGTTATTATATAACTGTACTAGAAACCAAAAGCGTTAAAAATTGGATAAAATCAGCCGCAATCAATTAATTAATTTATGTGCGATATCACCAACTTGAAAACAACGACAACAAGAATCAATTTGGAGAATATTCTTAAACCCAATATTTATTTTAGCGCCTCATTTTTATTAGATTGGTCTTAGGAGCAGTGTTAGCTGTGCACAAATATAGTGCATCCAATTACGTAGGAATCTTACAATTAACTATTGATAGCGTTCTTTGGTACAATACTAGGCAGAAATCCAAATACTCAGAGTGTAACCACTTGTTAATTAAACTAAACAACAAATCTTAGGTCTATAATTCACACACTTGATCGAGGCCCCTGCATGCCGCTCAAAATTTGCAATTAATGAAAATGTCTACGCTAATAATTTTAACGTTCATTTGGTAAATATTTAATTTAAAGGCATGAGGTACTAAATAAAAACAATTTTTGACTTAATTAATGGTATACGACAAAGTTTATTATCCATTTAAGTCGAATAAAATAACGGAGAGGCACCAGCATTGACTTACGCACAGTCTTAAAAATACACTTAGACATCCAACACACCAGTGCAATGAGCAAATTTCGGTGAATAGCTGGAATCGAAAGAGTCAGAGCAATACTTTACATGCAATAGGTAAACCTAAGTAAAACTGATTTCATAAGTTACTGCTAATAGAGCGGAATAAACCCGGCCTTTCTACCCGATAATCTATGCCACTATACTACCCAATTTCATTTCATTTAGCTTAGGAAGGATCGAGTGTTGCGGGATCAAGTACCCAAGAGATTGTGATCAATCAATCCTAGCTACTCAACAAAGTAGCTCGACAACTAGGAGATCCGGGTGCGATCGCTTTTCTCCAGCATTGTTCCCAGATTATTGAAACGGCGTTCATTAGCAAGATCTAAAGATAGTACGCCAGTGAACGACTGAATATAAAAGGTTCAGCGCGTAAAACCTGTTCTGAATCATAGCTGGCAATGACTAGACTTCGTTGTGCTAAACACACTGAAATATTGTGCGACGAGGAATAGAAAGCGGTTGATTGGTTGATAATAATACTTGATGATGACATTACGCCCATATCAGACTGAATAGAGCGAATCATTTCGTAACTGCTACTTTATACTATTTCCTCCAGCAGCCAAGATGACCCATACTGGCTTTTGTATGGCTGCGCATTATGATGATGATGAAACTCTCCTCGTGTCCTTCTCAGGTTAAAAACATCACATTTGCGGTATCCTATTTATAGGACGTACGGATATTTATAGCACAAATTGTCATTACATGACCAAAGAATCGGACGTGGTCCGCTATTAAATTCATACTACAATAGTGTCGCGTTAATATGGTTGCAGTTTGAAAAAATTATGGAAGTGCTTGATGATCTACACTTCGAAAGTAAATGTGATTCTACAACTTTAACAGAATGAACACTGCAAGTTTGTCGAATACAAGAATACATTGTGAAAATTGAAGCTTCGTCACAGCTTCCAGCTCATTATGCCAGCGTAGATCCTCATCCGATTAATAACACAAATTTGAAGCCTACGAGCAACAAAAATACGCATTAAAGAACTCTGTTGTAAGATTGAATACAAAGTTTTAATCGTCAGAAAACATGTCTAGGTTTGTTTCACATCTACTTACTTTACTTTACTGCGGCTGACTCCTTTTGGAGGATAAGCCGGCTCCAATTTCCATGGAGTTTCTTGGGAATTTGGTACAAGTGGTGTCCCCTCACCACTCGTTTCACATCTACACTCGGCAGTCACAGGGATGGAGTGAGTGGTGGTTGATCTTATAGGAATACCTTACGTTTAACGGGTGCGAATTCCGCACCGAACGTTGCTAATCTATTCAGTGACCTGAGCCCATGACCATTGCGAATTATAATGCACTTGTTGATCGATTAGAAGATACGTCTATGCATTTCAGCGTTACTTATTCCTTAAACGAAACTGGTCGAATTCCGGTAAGCGTCGAGCATATAAAAAACACACACAGATGAAATGTAGACAAAGTGAAATGCTAGGGTTTCTTCATAAATGGCAAAGGTTGGAGAAAACTAGTCTAGCTCACGCGATTCTCAGACTCACTTCGTAAGACATTGCCTTAGTTATTGATAGTTTTCAATGTATGAATACCTGTGAACTACGTTTACATCTTCAATATTCAGCCACAGAGTTGATCTTGTAAGTTATCCTGTATAAGTATCCTACATTTACGGGTGCAAATCTCATGTCTGGAGGAACGACGAGTGCTGATACATTCAGTGGCCTGAGCAGAATCGCGATAATCGAATGATAATACAATTTCATCTTATTATTCAGGATCGACTAATCTACGGTCTAAGAGCACTTCGAAATCTTACATGGACTCCTGGACAGTACCCCGTACTTCTGAATGGCGAATGAGCTCTCAACAGCCACCGGCAACCATACTATTTACTGCTGCCTTGCAGACTGCGCTTGGATGTGCAAAGGCTAGTAGTGCGTCCTCGATCAAAAAGCCGAGTGGTGAGGGGACACCACTTGTACCAAATTCCCAAGAAACTCCATGAAATGTCACAATCTATGAATACCGTTCATGCTACGGCGTCCCCGGCAAGCGACGCGCACTGTGCTTCCCCAGAGGCTAGGGTGTCAAGTGAAAAGCTATCTGGTTTTATCAGCGCGAAAACACCTATTTATTTCGGGTGTTGGAATGTTCGAACATTGCTTGATATCAGCAGCCAAGCAATCACGGCCAAATCTTTATATGACTACCAGATTGAAGTTGCATGCCTGTCTGAAGTCCGATTGCCCGGCACGGGATCAACGAAGATAAAAGTACCGTCGGCAGAATCAACATACTTGATGCATCACAGCGGACCATTTGACGGGTCCGGACAACACGGTGTAGCCATTTTACTTGGTCCTACAGCGCAGAGAGCCATGCTGGTTTGGAATCCTGTATCACCGAGGATCGCAACGGTCCGACTGAGAGGGAAACCTTTTAACATCACAGTCGTAGCTGTCTACGCACCAACCCTCGCAGCTGATTCAGATGTGAAAGATGAGTTCTACGACCAATTGCAAGAGACCATCAACGGAATTTCCAGAGGCGACATACTGTTTGTCGCTGGTGACTGGAACGCACGAACAGGACCTTCTGACTCATCCACCAGACACATACCGGGAAAGTTTGGTCTAGGTGAGCGCTGCGAGAACGGAGCACGACTTATCAGCTTTGCAGAAGTCAACCATATGTGTGTTACCAATACGCGTTTCCAACACCCTCGGAAGCATTTGCTCACCTGGTATTCAAACGATGGTCACACATCCAATCAGATCGACTACATTCTGGTACGGTCGCGTTGGATGTCTTCTGTCGAAGATTGCAGGTCATAGATATCTATAAAACCTAAAATGACCTCAAAAAAATCACCGAGGTCCTTTTTTATGCGACGTTTGAAGTATAGTATTGCACACTGTATTTCCAAATATGATGGTTCTTTAAGATAAACGTTCCAAACCGGTGATAAGAACGTAATTTCAGAGATAAGAATTGACGCAAAAAAGATCATCGAAGTGTTCAACCCACCCATGAAGGCGACTTGTTATTAGGTAGCCATTTCTATATTTTTATAGTTTCGCATTACATTTTTTCTGACCTGTTGCGCGTATTAGTTGGCACAAACAACGACAATTACTTGATGTGAAAGCTTCTTCCACCTCTTCAGGCCATCAGTTTCAAAACTATTTGAGATCGTCTTTTGGACTTCGCTAAAGTTGCGTTTTACTAATCTACGAGTATTATAAGCCGAGCCAGCGGGAATTTGGCACCAAAGATTTTTCACCGTCAGAAGAATTAATATTACGGAAACCCACAATGCCACATATCTGCATTGTACCTGGTGAAATTTATCTTCGTCCAAAGTAAATTAGAATTCAGGCCATCCAGACGTTAACATTTTTACTTTAGAATTTCAGCATATTTTTGTCGAAAAGACAGCCGATCGAGCCTACTTACGTCCATTGGAGGTTTAACCTTACTTAGATTTCCGAATTAACATGTTTCAAAACAAATGACAATCCTGGATGAAACTACGCCATCTATAACTAATTGCCACATGGTCTATTGGAGTCCGGCGTTGTCCGGGGGACGGAGGGCGCCATGTGAAGCAACGATTTATACTACGTCCAATGTTTCTGCTACTGAAGTATAATCCATATTCCGTACAGCTATCCCACAGTCGCTCACCATTATTGTTGTGCATCTGCGTTACGTAAGAGCCCAAATTGACCATTAAAGTCACCGAGAAACTTCTCACTCTACTTAGTAAAAAGTTTAGCTTAGGGTAAAAAGCACACTTACTACCGATATTGCAATATTTTGTAGTATATGCACTGATTTTAAGCATACCGCACAAAGTCGGTTGTTTACAGGGTTCCACTCAGTTAAACAAGCCCCAGCTCGTGAGCCAAGAACAAAACCAATAGCGCACTCACTGGCCTGAGAAAACTTCATTGTATCAGCGGTTTCAAGCCAAATACGCGTAGATAATGATGGAGTTCTGTAACCTTCGTAGGAAATCGCATTCTTGATTTAGAGGCGCAACATATATCGATTTCTAGTTTATCCAACGAACATGCGAGAACTTTTTTTGACCAGATTGCTATAACGTTCGCAGATTAGATGTGTCGATGTTAAAAGCTCATCTAGGTTTAACGAATGGTAGTCTACTTAAAATATTTTAAATATTTGGCAATCCGAAATTGATATGGTCAAAATCCACCAAATTCATAGTAACTAAAAGGGCGTAACAGTTAGATTGTGACGCGAATAATAAAAAGAACCAGTCGGAGATAAAAGTATCTTTGGTAGTTTAATTTCGCCTATCCATTCCGCAGGAGTTAGAGGATAAGGCAACCCATTTTATCCTGCGCGACGGCTGTTGCAACATTTTAATTCATATGTTCCATGATTATATTCGCACTGTAAAAGAAAACTAGGTCGTACATTCTCGATGGGGATGGTTTGTATTGCCAGTCAACCAAAGCCGATGAGCAATATCTACCAAGATACCAGTGGCCATAGTATTCTTAATTATCCGAAGCTTGCTCTTCATGTCTGGCCCGTTTGCTTTCATTCAGTCACTAACCAGTTTACAGTGTTACGGACTAGCTAAATCAAATTGCAGGCTTCACATTAAACGTGCAGATGGCTGTATCCCATTACACCAGACAAGGTTAAAGCTACCATTCCCAGGCTGACAAGCCGGTGCCAGACTGTCGTCAGGCCGAAAATTACAATAGCAACGAGCCATTTTAAGCATTTTAATTGCAGCTCCTCATGATCAGTTCCGAAATTCGCCAACTATGTCACAAGTGTTCACATTTGAAGAGCTAATGGATATAATAATCTTGTGTTATGCACAATTGCAAAACCGATAGCATTGGCAAGTCTTTTAACATCTTATCTCTCGAAGTTATCCATATGAGTAAGGTTTTTACAGGTACATTGGGAAAAGCTAAGCCGATTCTGAATCATTCGCATTCTGCTTGGGAATTTAAATTAAACGTGGCAATAGTAATTCTCAGACTAATACGTGATAGAATTAGTCCTATCACAGATAAGCAAATATTTCCAATAAATGTCATACACTCATAAACAAAGAAAACTATGAAAAACGTTGATATTATTCTGGAATGGCAAGTTGTGCCTTAAAAGCATAGAATTTAATTTAACGAGTGCATGAGTACTAAGTCCTCCTTTATCAATTTAGCTTTTAATAGAAAATATTTCTTTAAAAAGCTTACTTCTTTAACAACTGTTTGTTATCTGCATCTGTGGTTTGTGCTGTGTTATGACAGGCACGCAACCTTGACACCAGCTGAGTAGCATCTAATGCCGCGTTGACAGCCAACTGTTTAGGAATTGCTAGGATAGCCTGTGCAAACTGGGCGATAGCCAATTGCTCACGAGACGCAATTGTCATAGCATAATTCTCAAGGTAGACAGAGATGGCTGCTTCACACGCGCCTGCGCCTGGCACAACCGTCTTGCTCTCCAGAACACGCTTCACAACCTTAGCAACACAATATATAAAAGAAAAATTCTGCGTAGTTAAAAAAATAAAAGTGTAAATTAACAAACATAGGCATATTTGAACCAGAATAGTTTGTGCGACTCAGAATATTCACAAAATCATTTACATTGAATGTACACGAGAACGAAATTTATATTAATATAGAAAATTAACATAGGTGCATCGCGAGTTCACATAGAATGTACATATTACGCAGCATTACACTAGCACAATACACTGATGCTTTACTATCGCATAAATATGAAATTCAAAGCTATGCGTGGCCTGCTAATTAACACTAGGTCGCCCATTCCTAGTTTAAAAGGGCCATATGGCGCTATAGTTCACTGATTTTAAGATAAAATGCTCCCAGACGGTGACATTGCCAACCTCATTTATGCCGAAGCAGTAGCTGCAGCGACCATTTCTTTAAGTGTTTAGATTAAAAGTCAAAATAATAATTCAATTATATTTGACAAACAGTGTTCGTTTACTCGTGAAGACAATTTCTCAATAAACTGTGTATATTCAGATTAGTAACGCAACACAATCACGGCCATACTGGGCCTAATGAAATTGCCATACCACTACGTACATTTTATATGCAATGTTATGTACTCATGAAAGATATATTCCGATTGAACCAAGATGCTCAGATAAAAATGTTCTATTTACATATCACTGATGCTGATACGTAGAGCATTTAGCCCGAAAAAAATTATTGTGCTTAAACCAGGCAAACAATGCTGTCTAGATAAACTACTACAATGATGATTAAAGTAGTCGGTAAGTGCTATTTATCTGTTCTACTACAAGATAAAAAACTGGTCTCAGAAAAAAGAATTAAAGTTTATTAAATCAAAAAGTTGGTCTCTAGCCAAAATTAATATTCATTAGCCATTTGCATCAAAATGTCAAAACGTGTAGGAGCTTGAACTATTTAGCAGAGCAATAGAATTTTCAAACAGAAACGAAATTAAAAGGCGCTTAAAAAGAGCGTATCGGTTAAAAAAGATAAGAATAAAGAAATACCTGCAGAGCGTCATGCACAGATCGCTCCATTTCGTCGACATATATATCATTAGCGCCACGCAGAATAAGGCTAGCCGCCGATCGTGCCTTCGGACCCCTGATGAAAATGAGTTCATCATCACAGATCCGTTCTTGTACCACTTCGGCGGCCTATAAAGTAAATAATTTTATAATAGTGATATCGATCATAGTTACTAGTAAAAAAATCAATTCACTAGGAAATTTAAGTTATTATGCTACAAATACAGTCAATTCAGTCAACTAAACATAAAAATCGAATAACTATGATGCTAACAATGAGTGATTCAAGGAACTAATGACTGGATGCTTAACTAAACTAAACTGTTAAATGAAGAGAATTCTGTCAGCTATCGTTATCTTAACGACAACTCCTTCAGGTCGTATCGATTTCTTAGTGCACCCGAAGTGTTGCTATCACGAGTGACAACAACGTTAATGAAAAACTGGTACCGGCAATGGCCACTTGCCTTATACGATTGTATAGAACTAGCCGGTAGTTAGGCCATAATTAGGAAATTTCATATCAGTTATTTGTAGAGACTAAATTATTAAAATAGTTATATTGTTTCTAACCCTAATCCAGATAAAAGTGATGACAACACGAATATCAGACAATTGCTTTTTTCAATGATCTAAGCTTAGTATATCCAGTTGAGTTGTATCATTAATATTTTGACAGTTTCACTTACCAACTCAACCTATTCCATGTTAATAAAGCATGGTGGAAAACGATTTTAACAATGATAAAAAGACTATGCGTATTTGCTGATAGTCAGTAGATTCTATTTTGAGCCAATCCACATTTTCGAAATATTTAAATCTTATTTTTAATACCCAGTATGTTTTTATTCTAACGCCAAAACTGACTGATTATCCACATTCTTTAATGTTACGGCATTTTAATTTTTAATTCTAAGTCCTGGAAGACTGCTACCCATAAACAAAAAGCATTCAGATTGCCTTCAAAGTAGACTTCCACCATAAATCAAACACGAATCTCATTCATTTAACTAGTCATGCAACAAGTCAAATCTATCATTAGATACGCCTAATAAAGTAATACTGAGTTTGACTCTGCAAACTACATCAAAAATAAAAACAACTCTTGGTCTCCCGCACGATGGGATACAAAAAAGCTTACGTCAATAAAAAAACAACCAGACTTCTTTATCGGATCCTCTTTGCAGATCGACGTCAACAGACTCCAGCTCATTCATGTTTGTTTGATGATTAATTGATCGATACCGTAAATTAAAATGCCGTCATGAGTTTGCCTCTTTACCGGTACCGACAATCGAATAGTTGTCTCGTGGGGTTGGCGAACATAATGCATAATTCAGCCTTTTCAAGTTTTCATACCAACTCAATCATCATACTATAACAAAGTTCAATGATGATAGCACATTAAAATGGCCCATGAAGACCGTGGTCTTGTACGTTCTGATCAGCTGCCTAGAACTTCAACTGAACCGAACGAATGCACAAGACTACCTGAACAGTGACCTATAAGACAAATTCAGGACCTGGCAGCAGCATGCCGTTCTTATCCATAGTTGAATTCAAATCAATTGTACGATCGTTTTTGACAACTGTGACTATCTATCACACTTTATGGACGGGCATAACGCAAAAAACGTCTGGCTGAATAACAATACGTAATTACAGCAAAGCGCAAATTATTCGAATTTCTGAAGTAAATACCTGTAACTAATTTTATTATTTACGTCAGTGGAAATTCACAATTTAGTAACCAAGATATTAAGCTCTTAACTATCTTTATCTTCCACCAATACACCCCAGTAAATAAAAAAATAGGCTATTCTCTACATTAACAAGAGCAACTACTAATTTACCACCACACAGCATAGCTAGTGAGGAAATTCACTATTAAGTACATTTGAGTTAATGCGGTTGGCTTTTATCGTTCACTATCACTTCTAATGAAACTAAAGAACTACGTCTGTTAATAAATCGAGGAAAACTGCAACGAAACGACGAGACATGGAGGATTCATAAACAACAAAAGCAATAGTGAACATATTACCTCGCCGAGAAGTGCCGTCTCAAATGATTCCTCACCATCCATGTTGGACAAACTGGTAACAAGCTGACCACCTGTGGCTTTGGCAATCCGTCTAAGGTCAATTTTATTGCATCGTCGAACTGCCATTGCACCTGCCTCCACAAAATATTTCATACAATAATCATCGATTCCACCAGTTGTGAGAATGACGTTTGCGCCCGCCTTTAGGATTTTTTGGATTCGTTCCTTTGTAATATTGTTTTCACGCTCACGAATTGCATCAAGACTCTCTGGATTATCTACTAACACCTAGAAAAAACAGTGAAAACATGTTAGTAAAAAATATCGTTGCTCTCTTATTTCGAACTGATAAATAATATGACCAGTTACAATTGCGAGTTAAATAAGCACAAAAAACAGTAGTAAAGTTCAAAAATTAAAATGCGGTAATTAGTCGAATGTGCGTAAATAGAGGCACCAGACGCGTACCTTTTTATTTTCCCCTGAGTTATTGTAAGTTAAATAATATTATCGATAGCAGTTTCAGGGATCACGGCAATACAGCGCAAAGTGGATATCGGTGGTGATGGTCAGATGGTCAAACTCAAATACGTTGATTGTTATCTTGTTTTCTGAAAAGAAACGAGAGTTCCAGAGCTCCATTAAATGCACTCAAGTATTCATTCAGTTTGGTCTTAAGCAAAGAACTTTAAAAGTATGTTTGTAATCAGTTTGGATCCTGAGTCTATCATCGTACAAAACAGTGCCCTGCGAATCCATAGGACACTTGGTGACATCAATCGAGTTGGCATATTTAAAATTTCGAGACGTATAAGACAATATGACGACTGCACATGTTCCCTTGTTTTACAGATGACTGAGATCTTTCTATTTAGTCTAGGTGGTCGCGATTCTGCGTGTTGCCCAAGTAGGCAACTGCATCTAGTTTATATATATATATATATATATATATATATATATATATATATATATATATATACTTACTTTACTTTACTGCGGCTGACTCCTTTTGGAGGATAATCCGGCTGCACATTTCATATATATAAATATATTGGCTGGTGTCATACAGTACAGCCTCTAATGAACCTAAAGATATATTAGCCAAAATTTGAGAAAACAGCGCCTAACGGTGGTGACCGATAATTTCAGCTATGCAAATACTCCAGTACCACTTATCCATTCATTGTTGACATTAAAACTAGTTACAGTAGACAAGTAAGCATCAGAACGATTTCCTAAAACACCTGCAGGCCGACAACTTCGACACATACGAAAATTACCAATTAAATATTAGGCCACAAAACAAATTCCCCTTGTCAGTTTTATTATACGTCAAAATCTCTTTACCGATGAAAACGAGCACCAAGACTTTTAGTTGAGATATCTTCAAAGATTAAAAAAATTATTCCTCCCTGCAAAGCTTATATTGAGACAATAATGTCGCATAATAACTGGTTTTGAGACACCGTCTCGACTACTATCAACTGATAAGTAGCATCCAGAAAGTTGAAATGGTACATAAATTAATAAAAGAAATATTTTAAAGACTTGGTCACTTGTTTTACTGAAGAATTTTGGTCACTTCAACCGAGAACGTTGTTTAAACATGCTGATATACTTTTCTGAATAGCAAAGAATCATACGAGTAACAAACGTGTGCGTAAATCTGTGTCCTACTTTACTAAATTAACCATTGCATAAAATTAATAGATCATTGATAAATCGATAAGGCAGTCGCAATTCGTATACTTGGATTTATAATACTTGTGTTTGTTTGAAGCCAACGATTGTGCAATAAAGTGCACTTTTACAGTCGACACGTATATGTTAATATTGTTTGTATACATGAGGCAGCAAAGCAGCAGTTAATTAAATGGTGCTGCATTTTTATGATGATTATAATGAACACAACTTGTAGTGTAAATCTCATGGAATTATTTAATGCAACAGTCCCATTAAAAATTGCTCACTTTTCTAATAAGAGCAATTCCTTATTAGAGTGGTGAATTTTTTCGGGATTGTGCAGAAAAAATTGAGTTAATAAATGTCCTAAGTGTCTGTTTGCCTTACCTGAACACCAAGTTTCAGCTTAAACTTTTGAAGGTTGAAGTCGAGACAAGCAATTTTTGCATTAATTATTTGCCGCGGCATCTGTTGACTGGCCACTGTACAATTGAGGGCATAACCATTAATTAACATTGATTCGCGCATACTCCGGCCATGAGCCTTCAACACGTTGATTGCTCGTGTCGGATATGTGAAGCCACCCTTTTGATCAGCTACTTTTACGGCATTCGCCGCATCATAAACCATTTTCGCAAAGAAATCGGTGTCACTGCAAAATATAACGTTTTCAGTCATTAAACACAAAGTAAAAATGTAAACCAGTGATGAATGCATTTAATAGGTATAATAATAAAAATATAAAACATCATAATAACATCTTTCTCTATAAATTCCACATTTTACATCCAGGTTCAAAGAAAAACAAAGCAAACATTTCCAAACATCAAGCGGCATAGATTAACATTCTCTAAATCAAGTTTGCCAGCTTGAAATCTGATTTAAAGAATTGTTACCACCACACGCGCAATCACTTATTGTTTAGTACAATCTATATTAAACAATAATTGATTGCGCGGGTGATAGTAACAATTCTTTAAATCAAGTTTACTTCAAGCTCGCAAACTTGATTTAAACAATATAAACAAAATATTTTAATTAAGCTTAGTTGTTCCTCCCTAAGTTTTTAATAATGATTCCATCAGTCATTAAAACTAGGCTAGGCATTCATTTAGGCGCATTTGATATATGAGCAGTAAAACAAATTGGGCAAAGGAAGCTTTATCACATACACGAGATAAGTACTAAATTATTTTTTTGCTTATCCGAAACAATTATCAAATATTACAAATATGTTAGCACAATATTGCTCACAATGTCGATACAGCTACAGTTTGGTGTCATGGTTGCCTTTCTCAGTTTATAAATATCAGTTATTATAGGCAAATGGCGCCCGTTATCCTTGGTCAGAAGATTATCTAGGAGTCTTTAGGATCTTAAAATAAACAAATGGACAGGTGGCGTTCGTAAGCCTTGGTTGGCAGGCTATCTAATAGTAGGATGATTTAATCTAAATTATTTATCCCCGTTTAGCATGGGCGATCTGGCTTTCTTTTATAACCGAAAAACAAGCATGAAGAACAAATAATCATTTAATAAAGCATCGGATAACATACAGAAATAAAACGTATATCATAGAGTACTCATCGTAATGATAATGCTAACCTAAAACTTACACCTAGAGCTCAGTTAGTGCCTAATATAGGTCGCAAATATCCGTTCTAACAAGCCTGATCAATGAATAAGTAATAGATGGATTGGCATCACTACCTCCTCTACAATGGAACAGACTACGCTAATAAATACTCACAGTATAATCAAGCAGTTTTTCTTGGTCCCCGGATGTTGCTTAGACCCAAACGGATACAATCAACAAGAGCTCCAATGTACTTAGCGGGCCAGAAGTAGCTACAGCCGATAGCGTATCAAATATTAACTGGGGCGTTACGAAGGAGAAACAAATCTCGGTCTATATTATGATAATGCCCAAGAACTCACTTGCTCTCTTAAAACCGAAACTACATCTCGCTCTTTCGTAAGCTTAGCAAGAAGTTTGCCGCCAGCCACACGGCGAATAATTAACAGTACTGGCACAATGTTGCTATAGTTCTCAATAGGGTAAAAGTATATTAACCTCATATTCGACATATTAGCTGTGGTCATTGTACCAATAGAGTAAAAGCGTCTTCAGTTGCTTAAACATATCGCAGCAAGCAAACAAAAACTCTGAAATCCACCTTAAATAGCAAATTGCCTGGCTAGCGATGTGTTTCAGAAAGTGGAGGCCCGAACTCCTTCGTAGAATTTACATCGCTAATACGTTGGATATGAACGTACAATTCTAAGAGTTTGTTAGGTATTGACGTCAGTACCAATTTATAAACATGAGCTTCAACCGCCCCGTGGTTGGTAGCTAACTTCTTGCGAAGCTTACAAGCATGCTTGACGGTCTCTTGGCTTCGCAGTACTTTCCGAATACTAAAGGACTTGGACCTCAGCATATATCAGACAGGTACGCATGCTATATCGTCCTATCAGAGAATAGCTCTTGCCTATGATTATCCTTCAAAGCATTCCAGATGTTTTTAGTTACGCTTTTAGAACTAGTTATACAAGGCCTAGCAGGAGCAAAAAAAAGCTTCATAGCAACAGACGGCGACGGTGAATTTTAAAACGGAGTATTATTACTAAAATACATTTCAGATCCATTCATTTAAGTATTAAGGCACCAATGGTCCGCTATGATATTCAGAACAGGATATATTATGTTTGCGTACCAGAATTCAACCAGTCATTGTCCGATGACGTTGACCTTCAAGCCAGGTTTAAAGTGATACTGGAAGATATAGTTAATCATATAAGGCATACCTAAAAAGACTATCCAAGCAACCTATATCAACATACAAATAAAAACTATTGGTCTGAATGTTCAACTTAAACTAATGCAAGACGTGGTTTATTGCATAGTCCAACAATATTATCGTGTAGGTATAAAACCATACTGTTTGACATAAACTGCATAATTAGCATGTGTATGGTGAAGACATAAATCTCCCTTCAGTTTATAGTAAAACATTTATTTCAAAACAATAAAAACTTCAAAAAAGATAAACGTTAGTAGATTCGGTGCACTTTTAAATTAAGACAACAATGATGACATTACTGCCTAAGGTGCACATGTGGCGACTATGAACTGGACTAGTAATATTCCACAAATTAGCTTCGTGTGACCTCTTATTCCATCGCACATGTTATATATACCCTTTTGGCTAATCCACATTATATTGAAACGGAAATTACAATGCAACTAACTGAAATGTCCCAGCTAGCGGAAGGGCGAAATGCAAAGCTAGCATTCCATTTCATAATATATATTTAAACCGGAAAACCAGAAACGTTTTATATACATTACTTTACAGTAAATCACAATGATAAAATAATGAGGCTGTTACAAACAAAATAGGATAAAAATTCGGAGAAAATTAACTCACAGATTGATCAATTTACTTGACATAGAAGTCCGGGCAGCACTAATAATAGTATCTTTATCCAATGAATCAGTATCGATTGCCATTTCTTTTGTAAGGTATTTACACGCTTCTTTGCAAGCCAAACGATAACCACTGATTATAGTTGTAGGGTGTATTTTTTGTGAAATAAGCTCATCAGCACATTTTAGAAGTTCCGCAGCAATAATGACTACCGATGTCGTACCATCACCAACTTCGTCATCCTGAAGCTGAGCAAGTTGAACGAGAATTTTAGCCGCTGGATGTTCCACATCGAGAAGCTTCAGTATTGTCGCACCGTCATTAGTAATGGTTATATCGCCAACATCGTCTACGAGCATTTTATCCAGTCCAACGGGACCGAGACTGGTTTTCACAATATTAGCAATGGACGTAGTAGCCAACACTATAATGAAAAACGATGACAAATATACCTTCGTAAAATATAATCCTTACACAGAATTAGTTTCTACTTTCAAAAGCTGTGTTTACGAAAGTTAAGCAATATCGGGGGATAATAACAATTGAACAGATTTTAAAACAATAATTTATATAACAAAATTCAAACTATGCACATAAAAAACATATAACAAGTTCCAATTTAGTTACCATTTTGTTTTCTAACTGAATCACCCGAAGTTCGTTCACCGCCAACAGAAAGAGCGCTGGCTACATTGGCAGACATGGTTACCACGATATGTTCAGCGTAGTTACAAGAATATTCTTTTTAATGTGCACAAAACTGAATGAAACAATTTTAGATATATATAAAATCTATTGCAAGAAAGTATTAAAAACAACAATAAAAATTAATTTAAATATGAAATTTCGATATCTTTTCAACTTTTTAATACTTATTTTACAATATTTAACATTAATGTGTGAATAATACGAAGCTCTTTGTTTTGTTTCTTGAGTTACAGCGGTATAGCAGAATTTTCTAGATATTTGTAAATAGCGTTATAGATTGAAAATGCAAAAATTGAATGTAAAATATATCTGAGTAATGTCTAAAAGTCACACTGCTAAACAAATAATAGCGATAACAAGTGGCTCTAACAAGGACAAGTTTTATAATCTTACGTAGCTGTATCTATTCTGACGAAGTAAATAATATTTATTTATTTCAGTCAAAAGTTTACAAATACGTTTACTATGTAAACATTTTACTAAGCAACTTCTATTTAGTAAACAAAGTCCGCCCATTTATTGCAGTGAACAAATAATTAAAAAGGAGATATGACCTATGGACAACAGTTGAGTTGATTAATTGAACTATCATTGACTGCGCGTGTGGTGGTAACAATTTTAAAATCAAATTTTTTGAGCTTGAAGTAAACTCAAAACCTATTGTATTGATTCAGGCGTCGGACAACATTGCAAAACTACAGTTAGTCACACGTACTGACGCATTTCGATTTTCAATGATCATCTTCACAGTACGACGGCAAACTGTCTAGCGAGGATGAAACCGTGTTGAGGCCCCTAACCTATTCGAGTCTGAGAGCCCCATAGATGCCAGATCGCTTGAAGTCCTAAAATTCACAGTAGAGTCTGATAGGCTTATATTTCCATTTGCATCTCCTAGGTTCAATTCCGCAATATCCTGCACTAACATACTTGTGTCCTCAAATTTAATATCGTTATCCATGTGTTATTAGTTTAACAATTAAATTAACACTTAATGTTAGGCAATCGGAATGCGAAAGTAGAAATCGTGTTAATTCCCGAACAAATAATCTGGAAAGAGATATACGTGAACAACAGAAAAATCAAATTACCTGTTCCAGAACGTCTCTTTTCAATATTATATTATATAAGAACAAAATCAATAAATGGAGGAATATATTTGATGAGATGTATTCGTGTTACTAGAGAAAATTGTTAAAATGCAGCAGACCAAGATATATAAGACCAGTCAAGGTACGAGACACTCGAAAACTGAAAATGGCGCACAATTCAAAGTCAAGTAATTAAACAAAGAATGTTCTGGAAAATAAAAAGAAAAAATCTTTTTAAATAAAATTCGTTACAATCAGCCATGGTGGTTTAAATTTAACAGTCAATGTTATTTTACATAAGGCGGAGGATTTAACTTCATCCACATACACCATCTTCTCAAAAAAAGACGGCTAATAATAGACGTTATCATAATTCTTCGCTTGATGTGGCACTCTTCCAGAACGAGTTATGCATACTGTCGCCCCTGAATTCGTCATCTCGCCCGGTACAGTTTTTACTGGTTCTTCAAAATCATCTGGTATTGACAAATAGTTTTCATGCTCTGATCCAGTAGAATAAGATTTTGCAATATTAGACAACGTGTTTTCTGAGTTCTGCATTTCATTACGTGCCTGTATGGTGGGATTGCACACATCAGATTCGCCCATAGAACGGTCATTCGTGGCATCTGTTAATTCAGTGATACTGTCGATCCAGATAAACTGGGGAATGCAACGATCCAACGTAACACAATCCTCAGTGCCATTTATTTCTATGATGACATTCTTGTCAGTCATCCTCTTGACCTTGTATGGTCCTTTACAAAATGATGTTAGGCAGTTCTTCCTATTTTCATTAGTTATATAAAAGTTATTTGTCTTTCATACGCGCGCGGTTTGAAATGGCTCCAATTTTGTCGCATTCTGATATTGAAAAAAATGTTATTGATCTTCAGAACTCAGTGAAGGTGTTGAAAGAAGAAAACAACTATTTAAAAAATGAAGTCTCCAAATTGAAGAATGAGACTGTAGTGAGTGTGACGAAATTGGAACAGGCGGTTAAAAATAATGAGACTTTAAGCGCGCGTATAGTTGAACTGAATGAAGCGTTACACATTAAGTTAGACAAACTACAAATTGATGTTCAGCCATGGATTGAATTGGCTGATATAACAGTGGAAGGCGACACGCCTGTTAAAAATAAATCATCTGGCGAAGAAATATTGAATATATTGGCGAATGAGGTTTCAGCGCGAAACAGCAAACAAGATCAACTAGTTTTATTTAATCTTGATGAAAATGCTGATGTAAATGACGTCTAGAAATTAAATGCGGTAGTAAAAGAAGAGACGCATGCGGATATTGCAAAATGCTTTAGGGTGGGAAAACGATCAGATCGTCCAAGGCCAGTTATTGTAAAATTATCAAAACGGCCAACAAATATGCAGATTGAGTCCATCAATAAAAAGAAAAATGAGAGTCTGAGTTTTTGCAGCATATTTATTGGTCGGGACAAAACGTTTCTCCAACGGAAGTTGGCTAAAGCAAAAAAGTTAATAAACAACCAGGAACGGAAGCAGCCAACCCCTGATCAAGCAACCTCTGAGACTGCAACATCAAAAAACGATGTATCATTACTAAATGTTGTGGACAGCGGGGGGCGAAGAAGAATGGCCTCAAAACCTGGGAAACGAATAATAAAGAAGCCAACAAAGCTGAATCAGTAAAAGTCGATTATTGTTTAGATAAGTCGTGTTCTACATTTATCTTATTTTATGCTAACTTTCGAAGTGTTAGGAACAAAAACTTTTTGCTTTGTAATTTTATAATAAGTAATGATTTTGATTTTATATTTTATCTCAAACCTGGCTTAATAAGGATATAGAAAACCATGAATTTGATATTCCTCACTATTCTTTATTTAGAAAAGACAGATCGCTGGAAAAAAGAGGTGGAGGAGTACTCATTTATAGTAAATCAGTATTAAAGGCGAAAATTTTGCATACTAGTGAAGATAATGCTATCATTGATTTTTTATCTATACAAATTGATAATCTGATTTTAACTGCGGTTTACAGACCGCCGTATGCTACTTTATATGATGATCAAACATTTACCAATACTTTTCAAGCTATTTTTGACTGTCATGGCTATAATGTAGTGGTAGGTGACTTTAATAAGTTACATGACTGTGAAATAATCAATTTTTTTCTAATCATGATCTCAAGCAGATTATAAATGAATCAACTAGAGGTTCGCAATGCTTAGATCATGTATATTTAGAAATTGAAATGGTGAAATCACACAGTTATGATGTTGTAAATTATTTCAAAGAATTGGATCACAAACAAATTATTCTACAATGGAACATCTTGAGTAGCAAAACACAGAAACTAAATTTTGAAACTGCACACGTGCACTGTTCCAGAATCAACTGGAATCTTTTTAGAGAATTAAGCTTACTGATTGATTATGAAAGTTTTTATTTCTTGAACACTGACGAGTTTGTTTCTTCTGTTTCATCGTTATTATCTATTTTATTTCAGGCATCTACGTTTACGGACATTATACCGAAACGAATTAATAGGAAATTGTGTAAACTAAGAATTAAACGAGATAATATAATAAAGTGTAGTCTTATCAATAGTATTAAACAAATGAGGTTAGATTCCATTGATAACGAAATTAATTCATCACTGCTGATAATTCGGCAAAGATCAGAACGAATTATTTTGGCCAAAATGAAGAGTAATCCTAGACTAGGATACAAACTCCTCACAGATTATAGTAAATATAAGGATAAGTTAAAGCTTATATTACCTGTGGATAAAACTGAGTATGAATTTCTCTGTGAATTGGATGATGTATTTGGCAATTTGATATGTAATCCACAGAATGAAAGAAATTTTATGGAACTACCTGATCCTTTGGGAGACCAGGAATCAGGACTTGTTATTGACAGTGATGAATTGATAAAATTGATGTTAAAAATCAAATTAAAAAAAGATCACTTTGGTATTTCGATTGATAACCTGCTTCAATTACCCTTAACTTTTAGGAATGTGCTCTGCAACTTTATAAGTAGAATTTTGATGAAAGGGAAATTACCAATCGATATATTAACGATAGTAGCTAAGCCGTTGCCAAAAGTAAGTAAGCCAACGTGCGCCAGTGATTATAGATTAATCTCTATTATCACTTCGTTTTTGAAGATAATAGAACGATTGATACTAGATCATTTAGAATGTATGTTGCCAATAGATTTTGATTTATATCAACATGGCTTTACGAAAGATAGATCAACAACTACCAATATGCTCTCTATGTGGAAACATGTAATTTCATTAGATGAGAGTAAATTAGATGCATTAATTGTATTTATAAATATTTCAAAAGTCTTTGACTCTATATCTTTTGATGCTATTTTGAATGCGATTAGTTTGTTGAATATTGATCTGAATATTTTTAGATTACTTAAATACTATCTATATAATCGAAGAATGAGTATTCAAGTAAACGATTTGATATCAAAATCGAAACGAGTAACGAGTGGAGTTCCACAGGGATCAAGTTTGGGGCCAATTTTATTTAAAATCGTGTTTGCACATTTGGAAACTAAGATCCTTAACGGTCGAGTTTGCAAATTTGCTGATGATTTGAAAATAATCTTTCCAATTGATCCAAAAAATGTAGAATTCTCCAAAAATAATGTGACATTAGATTTGTATGATTTGAGTAGATATTTGATTAAGCTAGGGCTGAGAATAAACAATAAATAGAGGAGAGCTTTAAAAATAGGTAACTGAACAAACTTTCATTATCTGATTATCGGGTTGCGTTCCGATTTGTTTGCATCCACTGTCTTCCTGATTTTTGTTCCAGAATTTTCGATATCCAGATACGGATATCTTTTTCAATGGAAAGCTCATCATAATAAGTTGACAATCAATATGTCAAGCGGAAATATTAGTTTAAACTGCCCCATTTATACTTGTTGTTAGATCTCTTAAGCATAAAATGTTAGGAAAGTGTCTGTCAAATTGGTTTGTGTATCTCTCTGCAAGCGTACGCCATGTCTGTGTGTATGTATTCTCGTTTGTTTTTGAGTGAGGAGTAATCAACCATTGCACGTGTACACTCATCCCAGTGAAATGACAGCGATTTAGCAACATCTGACTAATCATTAGATAAGCGTGTGTCATCTCTGTGTGTTTGTGTGTGTGAGCGTTTGCTTAAGACTGAGAAATAATCTGTTACATGTAATTAACGGCACGTGTAACAGAAATTCACATAAAACTAAAATGATAACTGTCATTTCCTAAATGCACACATCAGACCTATTTTTACACGTACTATCCTAAATGAAGTAATTACGAGTGGCATCCCGGAGAGAAGGGGGCGAGATACTGTGAATAAAGTAAATAATTTAGAGTTAGCAAAACGGAAAAGTATTCTATTAAGGTGGATAGTTAAAATAAAGATTAAAAGGGGGTCGTAAAAGAAGTTGAAAATTGTTTGATAAAGAAAGATGCAAATAAATGTTTGTTAAAAGATGCTACACTAACAACAGAACGTAAGATAACAGATAAAATAAGATAACAAGTAATCAAGGATGAAATGATAAGATAATCAAAATAAATTAGGCGATATTGAATTAATCAATCTCCACCTCTGTAAGTTAATATCAATCCAGTGTTCTTATTCTTTTACTTGAGCGAGTTTCTGATTCTGATTCTGATTCGTGCAATCTTCGTTTTCTACCATTATTTAGTGATGTATTCCAAATAGGACCTAGTGATTTTTCTACGGCTGTTTCATTCATTATGTCATTTCTCGATTTAATTTCGATGGATTCTATAATCAGTCTAGTCGATCTGCTACGGCTACAAATTGATATACGTCTGCACCCATCCCAATTAATTGTGTGTCCTGTCTCTACTGTATGGCGTGCAATATCTGATCTATTAACATGGGCATACTTGCATGCGGTTTTATGTTCTCCTCTTCTAACCTTAATTGGGCGCATGGTTTCACCCACATATATCAGGTTACAGTCGTTACATGGAATTTCATATACTCCTGGTGTGTCTAACGGTTCTATTTTCTCCTTTTGGTTGGGAAGTTTAATACCCAGGGTAAGGGTCTGTTTTAAAATAGTACGTATATTGTATTTTGCTGCTACCATTTTGATTTTCCTACTTAGTTTAGAGTCAGGTATAACCATTACCCTCCGGTCATCGTTTGCTTTATCTGACTACACGTACTTCTAGTCATGATTAAATTTACTTATAACGCTCATTATAGTTGCTTCAATTAACTTTAGAGGATACCCATTAGCACAGAATATTTCTCGCAGTCTACCTAATTCAATATCTCTATGTTTTTTATCTGTTAATCTTAAGATTCTTATTATCATCGATTTTAAGATACCGATTTTCATTCTATATGGATGATTTGAATCGAAATTAAGAAGGATACCTGAGTAAGTATCGTTCCTATAAACATCCCGTTTTAGTTTTGTACCATTTTTAATCAACTTGACATCCAGAAATGGTAATTCGCCACATGATTCATTTTCAATAGTAAATTTAAGCTCGCTCACCTAATTTGCTATGTTTAAGAAATTTATCAGTTGATCCTCCCCGTGATTCCAAATAACTAATATATCATCCAAATATCGTACATACAGTTTAGGATTTAGGGGCGTTATATCTAAGAGAGTCTTCTCCATGTAATGCATGAAGATATTAGCTATTGGAACCGATAGTGGATGTCCTATGGGAACACCTCTAATCTGCTTATAAAATGCATTCCTAAATTTAAAATAAGTGGAGGACATACATACGTACATCATCTCCATGACATGTCTTATCGTCATTTTGCTTCCTTCCAATATTACTGGATGATCAACCAGGAAACGCTGAAAATAGTCTAGTGCTTTAGGTACTGTTATATTGGTGTCATTGACACCACATCTAAACTCGCCAATCTATCGTTTTCATTAAGCTCACATTTATCTACATTCTCAACCAAATGGTATGAATTCATCAAAGTATTGTCTAAGAAGTACGAATATTTCTTTTTTTCTATGACATAGAAACTTAGACATTTTATATGTTGGAGAGTGTTGTACATTAACAATAACTCTCAAAGGGTTGCCTGGTTTATGTATCTTTACTAAACCGTACACTCTAGGAGCGACTGTATCTCTTTGTATGAGAGCGTTACCATGCGCTAGATCTAATTCTCCTTCAGGAATCATGTTATTGACCAATAATTTAACTTCTCCTTGTAGCTTATCCGTAGGATATTTATTAATTTTAGTGTATACCTCTATATTGTCTAGTTGTTCATACATTTTATCATTATAGTCAGATTGACTCACCAGAACCGTCGCTCCTCCTTTGTCTGCTTTCAAACATATCACACTGTTTGTTATTAACTCTTTCCTGAGACTTTTTATTTCATAATTTGGTTTATATTTTTCCTCTGCGTATGCTAGCACAGCTGCAGCTACGTCTAATTCAAACCTAACTTTATCCTTTTCTGAGAGGAATTGTGCTGTTTTAACAGCCTCAGTAATTATCTCATTTTTTGGTGATTTCTCAATTTGGATAGCTGTATTCAGACCACGATTAAGCATTTCCAGCTGTTTCTCATTAAGGTTTATTTTAGAGAGGTTTACCATTCGATTAGTTACAGCAGGACACGTCCTAAATGTGGTCTGTCTATAGATGCCAAAATTTCCTAACTTTCTATCATGCCTGATGTGAACCTTTTTTATCTCCCTATTACGTGCGCCATCAGTAAAATCCTCTATACATTTAAAGTCATCCGCGTGCAAAAAGGAAAGTAACATAGATCTTATTTTAGTTTTCTCTCTAATTAGTTCATATTTGCGTTTTTCTAAATCGCTAATCAATGTATTCATTATGTTCAAAGTCAGTTCATGTTTAAGAGATCTACCTTTATCATTTAAATGAAATGGCAATTTAAATTTAAAACATTTAGGAATTACACAATATTTTAAACATATTTTAATGAAACGAATATTTTCCACTTGCCTTACTAATTGTTTTTTTATGTGATGATAGCGATTTTGCAGCTTCACTGTTGTAGCACCGTATTTAGTACCTAAATAAGATTTAAAGAAACATGTTGCGCGACACGGAATATAATATTTACCTGATTATCGGGTTGCGATCCGATTTGTTTGCATCCACTGTCTTCCTGCTTTTTGTTCCAGAATTTTCGATATCCAGATACGGATATCTTTTTCAATGGAAAGCTCATCACAATAAGTTGACAATCAATATGTCAAGTGGAAATATTAGTTTAAACTGCCCCATTTATAGTTGTTGTTAGATCTCTTAAGCATAAAATGCTAGGAAAATGTCTGTCAAATTGGTTTGTGTATGTGTCTGAAAGTGTACGCCATGTCTGTGTGTATGTATTCTCGTTTGTTTTTGATTGAGGAGTAATCAACTATTGCACGTGAAATGACAGCGATTTAGCAACATCTGACTAATCACTAGATAAGCGTATGCCACCTCTGTGTGCGAGCGTTTGCTTAAGACTGAGAAATAATCTGTTACATGTAATTAACGGCACGTGTAACAGAAATTCACATGAAACTAAAATGATAACTGTCATTTCCTAAACGCACACGTCAGACCTATTTTTACACGTACTATCCTAAATGAAGTAATTACGAGTGGCATCCTGGAGAGGAGGGGCAAGATACTGTGAATAAAGTAAATAATTTAGAGTTAGCAAAACGGAAAAGTATTCTATTAAGGTGGATAGTCAAAATAAAAATTAAAAGGGGTCGTAAAAGAAGTTGAAAATTGTTTGATAAAGAAAGATGCAAATAAATGTTTGTTAAAAGATGCTACACTAACAACAGAACGTAAGATAAAAGATGAAATAAGATAACAAGTAATCAAGGATAAAATAATAAGTTAATCAAAAATAAATTGGGCGATATTGAATTACACACTCTTCACCTCTATAAGTTAATATCAGTCCAGTGTTCTTATTCTTTTACTTGAGCGAGTTTCTGATTCTGATTCTGATTCTTGCAATCTTCGTTTTCTACCATTATTTAGTGCTGTATTCCAAATAGGACCTAGTGATTTTTCTACGGCTGTTTCATTCATTATGTCATTTCTCGATTTAATTTCGATGGATTCTCTAATCAGTCTAGTCGATCTGCTACGGCTACAAATTGATATACGTCTGCACCCATCCCAATTAATTGTGTGTCCTGTCTCTACTGTATGGCGTGCAAGATCTGATCTATTAACATGGGCATACTTGCATGCGGTTTTATGTTCCCCTCTTCTAACCTTAATTGGGCGCATGGTTTCACCCACATACATCAGGTTACAGTCGTTACATGGAATTTCATATACTCCTGATGTGTCTAACGGTTCTATTTTCTCCTTTTGGTTGGGAAGTTTAATACCCAGGGTAAGGGTCTGTTTTAAAATAGTACGTATATTGTATTTTGCTGCTATCATTTTGATTTTCCTACTTAGTTTAGAGTCAGGTATAATCATTACCCTCCTGTCATCTTTTAATTTATTTGACTTCACGTACTTCCAGTCATGATTAAATTTATTTATAACGCTCATTATAGTTGCTTCAATTAACTTTAGAGGATACCCATTAGCACCGAATATTTCTCGCAGTCTCCCTAATTCCATCTCTCTATGTTTTTTATCTGTTAATCTTAAGCTTCTTATTATCATCGATTTTAAGATACCGATTTTCATTCTATATGGTTGATTTGAATCGAAATTAAGAAGGATACCTGAGTAAGTATCCTTCCTATAAACATCCCGTTCTAGTTTGGTACCATTTCTAATTAACTTGACATCCAGAAATGGTAATTCGCCACCTGATTCATTTTCAATTGTAAATTTAAGCTCGCTCACTTGATTAACTATGTTTAAGAAATTTATCAGTTGATCCTCCCCGTGATTCCAAATAACTAATATATCATCCAAATATTGTACATACAATTTAGGATTTAGGGGCGTTATATCTAAGAGAGTCTTCTCCATGTAATGCATGAAGATATTAGCTATTGGAACCGATAGTGGTTGCCCCATTGGAACACCTCTAATCTGCTTATAAAATTCATTCCTAAATTTAAAATAAGTGGAGGACATACATACGTACATCATCTCCATGACGTGTCTCATCGTCATTTTGCTTTCTTCTAATATTACTGGATGATCAACCAGGAAACGCTGAAAATAGTCTAGTGCTTTAGGTACTGGTATATTGGTGTACATTAACACCACATCTAAACTCGCCAATCTATCGTTTTCATTAAGCTCACATTTATCCACAATCTCAACCAAATGGTATGAATTCATCAAAGTATTGTCTAAGAAGTACGAATATTTCTTTATTCTATGACATAGAAACTTAGACATTTTATATGTTGGAGAGTGTTGGACATTAACAATAACTCTCAAAGGGTTGCCTGGTTTATGCATCTTTACTAAACCGTACACTCTAGGAGCGACTGTATCTCTTTGTATGAGAGCGTAACCGTTAAATTATTGGTCAATAACATGATTGCTGAAGGAGAATTAGATCATGCGCACGGTAACACTCTCACACAAAGAGATACAGTCGAAGGATACTTACTCAGGTATCCTTCTTAATTTCGATTCAAATCATCCATATAGAATGAAAATCGGTATCTTAAAATCGATGATAATAAGAAGCTTAAGATTAACAGATAAAAAACATAGAGATATTGAATTAGGTAGACTGCGAGAAATATTCAGTGCTAATGGGTATCCTCTAAAGTTTATTGAAGCAACTATAATGAGCGTTATAAGTAAATTTAATCATGACTGGAAGTACGTGAAGTCAAATAAAGCAAAAAATGACCGGAGGGCAAAGGTTACACCTGACTTTAAACTAAGTAGGCAAATCAAAATGATAGCATCCAAATACAATATACGTACCATTTTAAAACAGACCCCTACCCTAGGTATTAAACTGTTTAATCAAAAAGGAGAACACAGAACCGTTCGACACATCAGGAGTATATGAAATTCCATGTAACGACTGTAACTTGATGTATGTAGGTGAAACCATGCGTCCAATTAGGGTAAGAAGAGGGGAACATAAAACCGCATGCAAGTATGGCCATGTTAATAGATCAGATCTTGCACGCCATACAGTAGAGACAGGACACTCAATTAATTGGGATGGGTGCAGACGTATATCAATTTGTAGCCGTAATAGATCGACTAGACTGATTAGAGAATCCATCGAAATTAAATCGAGAAATGACATAATGAATGAAACAGCCGTAGAAAAATCACTAGGTCCTATTTGGAATACAGCACTAAATAATGGTAGAAAACGAAGATTGCACGAATCAGAATCAGAATCAGAAACTCGCTCAAGTAAAAGAATAAAAACACTGGACTGATATTAACTTATAGAGGTGGAGAGTGAGTAATTCAATATCGCCTAATTTATTTTGATTAACTTATTATTTCATCCTTGATTACTTGTTATCTTATTTTATCTGTTATCTTACGTTCTGTTGTTAGTGTAGCAGCTTTGTAACAAACATTTAAGTTTGCATCTTTCTTTATCAGACAATTTTCAATTTCTTTTACGACCCCTTTTTATCTTTTATTTTAACTATCCACCTTAATAGAATACTTTTCCGTTTTTGCTAACTCTAAATTATTTACTTTATTCACAATATCTTGCCCCCTCTCTCCTGGATGCCACTCGTAATTACTTCATTTAGGATAGTACGTGTAAAAATAGGTCTGACGTGTGCTTTAGGAAATGACAGCTATCATTTTAGTTGTATGTGAATTTCTGTTACACGTGCCGTTAATTACATGTAACAGATTATTTCTCAGTCTTAAGCAAACGCTCACACACACACACACACACACACACACACACACGTGGCATACGCTTATCTAGTGATTAGTCAGATGTTGCTAAATCGCTGTCATTTCACTGGGATGAGTGTACACGTGCAATAGTTGATTACTCCTCAATCAAAAACAAACGAGAATACATACCACAGACATGGCGTACGCTTGCAGACATATACACAAACCAATTTGACAGACACTTTCCTAGCATTTTATGCTTAAGAGATCTAACAACAAGTATAAATGTGGCAGTTTAAACTAATATTTCCACTTGACATATTGATTGTCAACTTATTGTGATGAGCTTTCCATTGAGAAAGATATCCGTATCTGGATTTCGAAAATTTTGGAACAAAAACCAGGAAGACAGTGGATGCAAACAAATCGGATCGCAACCCGATAATCAGGTAAATATTATATTACTAGACTTGTAATCCTTTTTGCACCACATATTATAAAGATAAAAAACGCCGCTAAAACTTCCTTACAAGTTAACTATTTTTTTCTTTCTCCACCTACATTTGTTTATTATTTTAAAAAAAAATGTGAGCATGAAACATTGTCGCATGTGCAGTTTCCTTTACCACCTTGAATAAAAGATTTATGGTCCTTCAAGTAAAATAAGCTCAACACGATTTATTTAATTAATTAACCGAACAGGAAATGAACTAAAATTTATTTGGAGATACTTGTGAACAGCAAAGATTTTCTACGAATTACTAAACTATAAGTCACTATTACGAATCTTGGACGATACAGCCAATGAATTTTTTTCATGCCATCTATTATAATTAAAATTAGTTTATTTATTTTACAAATGTATTCTATTTATCTAAAATATTGCTAAATGCAACTTTAGTGTACGCCTCAAAAAATAATCTTTCGTGGATACATTTTTCAACAGACATTCATTGTTATTCTTTTAGTCTAACGAAATATTTTGTGGAAAGAGTAGGCTACCTAAAGTAGGATTACTTAATTTTCAGAAAGCATCCTGCCAATGTGTCCCGTTCTGAATTTAATGCAACGCCCAATCATTTACTTCGTATTTTGGTTAGAATGAATATATTAACAAAACATCATGTGCGTTTAGGGAAGTTTGGTATCATGGAAAGTGGTTCGTACATATTTAAGTAATTTCATTCAGTCTTACAATTTTAGCTAGGGGCAATTTTACAAAGCTCTGAAACATTAAAATTTGAATTATTTAAAATTAAAATAAGCATTCGGTAAACATTTAAACCCCAAAGATTTTCAAGTCAGGGAAATGTAAATAGCTCTTGATAAAAAATGCGTGTTCAAATATTGCCTGTGTAGTCGCAATTTGGTTGCTAACTAGCCAGAGGAGTTCGTGCAATAACATCCGCTTGGAAACCGCGTTCCACCAAACGATAGCCATTGCGAACATTCAAAATTCATCAGTAATGGTCGACGTAATTGTCTTGGAAAGTAATGAAAAAAATTGTGCAGAATACCTAAAACTTACACTCAAAACTAGCCCAAGCTACACGTAACCAGTAGCCAGTTTCCATGAAACACGTTCATCTTGATGTAATCGGCTACGCCTTTGCGAAATAAAATGATGGGAGGTATGCTATACGTAATGAAGATATGAATTAATATTAGTTTTGCGTTTCCGAAAATAAATAAATATAGAAAATGATTGACGTATTTAAAACAGTATCTTTTCACTAGAACAACACCTATTTGTCTGAAAAAAATTCATAAACGATGTCCTGCTTCATTGTTTCTTTCTTGATTATTTGTGAGATAAATCCTAGTTAGCAAATGGTTTTTCTTTAGAAGTAAATCAGTAAATAAGAAATTTTTAATTCCATTATCTTTGAACGCTCAATTATTCAAAAAACCATTTTGTCCTATAAAATATTCCACCGAACCTTGTTTTAAGTCGGTATATTTTATTTATTTACTGATAAGTGAATTAAACACGCTATTAAATAAAAAGATAGTTAAATTTTCAGAAATTAACATAGCTTTAAAATTTAAAATTTATCAATATTTCGGATTACAACATAATACGTTATAGTTAATTTTAGTTTATATATTGATAAAAGTTATGATATTACTGCTATTTCGTGAAAATAAAGAAACTTTATAGATGAATTTACCATAACAAGATTTTGAAATCGTACGAAATAAAGTTTAATTTCATGATGAACAGAATCTTAAACGTAGGCAGGAATATATTTACCATGTACTGTATCGGTTGAAATTACAGACAAAGAGCAAAATATCGTACTTATATATCTCTTTTATAAATGATTTATAAATTTTTATTCGCCTAACTTGAAATTAGCTGTAGGAGTCGAAGAATTATTTGGTAATCCAAGGCATAATTTAATGCAACATTTATCCAAATTTTGCAACACGCATCTTGACTGAAATTCATTGTTTACTATAAAGTAATTTTGAGGGAAATATATAAATATTAGGTACGTTTGCATGATAGAAATAGGCATAAATAAAATTAATTCCATAGCTGTTCCTTTATGCAAATTACTAGCCTGATGCTAATTAAGAATTTAGTATGGCGCAATAAGCAACATGATGAGCAGTCGTTTTTTTCTTCGTAGGTAAGCTAATTTGGATCATTCAGTTTCGCAAGTTTGATTATTCATCAATTTGTTGAGCTGGTGCTCTGTTGAAAATACAACAATTCACCCTGTATAAACTCTATAATTCTTGCGACTATAATGCTTCACACAATTTCAATACACTATAATATTTAAAATTCTTCGTAACAGCTTGTATATGATGCGAAATATGTTGAGATATTCACGAAAAACGTAGTAAACTGACGCATAAGATGTCAATGGCAGTACTTCGCTATGTGCATTTCAATGATTAGACCCAGTTCAATGCCTCTTCGAATTATTTGATCAAAGTATCCTGCGTGATTAGAGAGTAATTCAGTTCCTTAATCTGATCATTATTTCCATTTTATTTAAGGATAAATTTTAAATGTCAAACTTGGAATAATATAAATTAAAAATTATTGTATTTTAAGTGTTTTGAAAGAACATTTTAAACACCGTATTGGCCTTTGTTAGATTTGGCTATTTTTTTGACTGGCCCACATAATACATTGCTATAAATTCCCAATCAAACAACTTAATGCATAACCTAGATTATATAGCTTAATCAAAAAATAAATTTATTATCATGTTTTTTTTAATTTTAATTTTAAAAATATATCAATATCTCCAAGAAAAAAAGTAACCTAATTTTTATATTAAAGGCATTATTTATACGCCAGAAGAATGAAAGTACGAAATTGCACTAAACGTAATTCAAAATAAATTAAACATATGATTAATTACTCCATTTGCTTATTTTAACGGGAGTTTATGTGATATGAAGCCATTATTTTGGTAGTGAGCTGGTTGAAATTAAAATTAATGGCAAGCTATAATTACATAATTCGTTGGTGCGTTGAGCACTCATATTTGTGGACCACTTTATGCATTCTAGCGAAAGTTTTGCTTTTAATTATAACTTTCTATTACCTCTAGCTACTTCAGTGGTATGTGACCAGCAGTAACTAAAAATATTTATGAACTGGGCGACATTTTACTCATATTTCATTTATAACTACTTCTTCAAATTTCTAGCGAGGAGAAGAATGTCAGGAGTTTAAAAATGTTTTAACATTAACAGACATATAATTAAATGAATTCGGTTTAATTCGCAAAAAAATTCCAACGCCAATATTCGTCTGGATATTGCCATTGAGACAGTGTTATCAATTGTGCTTTAGGCTAAATATAAATCCCCAGATAATTTTTGATAATATTCTTCACATAGAATTTAATATTTAGAAAACATCTTAAATTATAGAATCTCATGTTTGAAATCGTTTATTGTTATACGACGTGACAAGATAGTTAATTTTGTTCTATAAAAAATCAGTTTGCCTTTGACGACTTGGTTAAAGTAGATTAACTTATGAATGGTTAAAAACGAATAAATTGATATCTTTTAGTTTTAACGGGTTAAAGTTTTTAGGAAACTTTTGCATGTGTCATGCCTCAGATTTGGAATTCTTTAGATCTGTTTATTAGCAAATTTAAAAAAATTATAATCATTAGAGCTGTAGTCCTTTTTAAACCTAGTTAAGCAAGTATTCTTTATTTGGGCACATTGTTTTAAACCAAGCCTATTTTAGACAGGTACCGTGTAAAACGTGATGGCAATTAAATCAAGTGTGCACCTAATAGAGGTAAATCCTTTTGTTGAATTAAAAGTACTTTGCTTGTCGCAGATTCAGAACATTAATGAAATAATTCTATTTGATTTAGTCTGCTGACCAGAATTCTTTCAATTAGTTTTCTTTGAAATAGAACGCTATTTGTGATTTAATTGGAAAAATATTGAACACAAAATTGCCACTAATTTGAAGGGATGTAATATAGATGAAAGAAAATAGTAGTTAGAATTGATGCTTAACTGTAAATTTAAAAAAAAGTTACTATATTTTCTTTCCAATTACGATGCTAGCGTCTACTGCCAAATGTAACTCGCAAAGAAGGTTTCAAATTTCAGTTACAAAATTAAATTTGTTTGAAGGAGGCCGTCAGTTTTCTCCAGGATAAATATATTATCAGTAAAAAATTAACACAGTTAGTAGCCTCATTATGCATAAACAATATTCCAAGAATTTATTTTTTCTATGTGCGATTTAATTTTTGTGCTATATGTCTGCCTTATAAACCGTTAAATTTCTTTTAATACTCTTATGAATTTCATCCACTCTTTATGATTTTAACTTAAAAAACAATTTTATCGTAATGCTTCTTAATAGGGAAACTTGTTACTACAGCATAGAAACATCTTGTAAATGAAAACAAAAATTAATTTTTAATTAAACTTTAATTATCATTCTTTTTAATTTGAAGCTCACGCGGAGACGGGAGCTTGATTTTTACATAATTGTCAGAGTAATTAAATTTCATTCGATTGTAAATAAGAATGTGTGGCTGTGCAAAAATGCCTCTGGACAATTGAGAGTAACGATTTTATGGGTTAGTTGCAAATCTTTATGGAAAATATTAAATAGCTGTATTAATTATCGTCAGGTAGAATTGTGAAGTGTTTCTTTAAATTGACTTGGTGAAGGCAAGTGTGAGTATAAATTCAATTGGTATTTATTGAATTCAATCGAAGAAGTGATTCTTGGTAAACTGTGCTGATTAATTCGTGTTTAGAGGCTATGGTATTTATAGATTTACTACCTTTTCAACAAGTTATCCTTGTCGTCCTACTTAAGTTAGTGTCTAACTAAGTGCGCAAGGTCTAATACAAAACTGCTTTTATATATTGGTTCTACACAACAAGCAATACAAATATGGTATATTTAATTGAATGATGTCAGGCTTATCACGAAAAGTGGTTAATGATATCAATCAAGTCTTAAGTGTATGAATTGGCTGGAGTAACATGTGATTAGAAATGGGCGTAATTCTACATTTTGGTGACATTTCGTATATTTTGAAGTCAAATGTTTCGATTCCATGTACCGGCTCGGCAAACATTTCTTGACCAAATAAACGGTGGGTATAATGCTTAGTCGTGGTTTCTACTGATGAGTCATGCAAACGCGAAACGCATAAGCACATTGTTTACGCCTTTTTTCGCGCTGACTTTGCATTGTAGTTTTGGTCTTGTTTGAAATAATTTGCTTATACATGATTGCATATATATATATATATATATATATATATATATATATATATATATATATATATATATATTAGTTCTCCATAGCAAACAATATAAACTTGTATTTGCATCTGATTTTTTAGCAGTACACACACGCATAACATGCGCTAAATTTCTTACATAGTAAACATTTCAACTCTATGGGATGACGAGGACCATATCCTCAAAATTCATGGGTTTAGCGTTTCCATTGAATTTGTGAGTTCATTTCTTTAAAAATAGATATCAATATATTAGCCAGATCCAAAAAAATTCACAGGTGCAATTTTCTTGATCAACAATTCGCAACTGCTAAAATGAAATAGAATATTAAGACATAATACGAAAGTAAGTTCACTTACTAATGATTGGCAGGAAGTAGTTCTGCATTAGTTGGGGATAAGTAAATCTAAATATTTAATTCTTTTGATTTGTTTACCTAATGTAAAACTATTATCGTATGATGTACAACTGTCAAAATTAGTTTAGTTTGTGATACCATGCGTGATAGAGTTTTTCTTTATCATATAAAATGCGTACTATTTAAAGGAATTAATGTAGTTGCGCTATCATGCTATTCAAATTATTTGGAACGGCCAGATATGCAGGCCATTAGATTATTCGTAAAAGGAGTTGCGAATAGATTAAAAGGATACCGGTTACCTTAATTTTAAATTGGTAGCTGATGATCTATGTGTTATTGCTAAAAAGGAATTAGTTTGGCATAGATAGCGAAATGGCGCAAGTGGTCTATGCAGTGGGCAAATATGTTGAATCAACATTGAATATTTTTAAAGTGATAAAGATTTTTCTCTCGACCATACATTCCTGTGCCACAAATCTCATTACCCTTATATATCATCACAAAGAATATTAAGAAATATGGTACGTGAAATATTTAAGTTGCAGTAGCCATTGACAAATAGAATAAATAATGGATGATAGAAGAAAATGTAAAATGAAGCAATATACTATATTTTTATATAATTTAACAATTATTTATTCCGCGAGGGTTGATAACAACTAATTTTAATCAAGGATGCGATATTCATAAAAACACGCGGCCCATCATTTACATACATTTGTCAGTATAAACTAAGAATTTTATAATGTAGAAAACGCAATCTATCCAGTAGACTGGTTTCGTCCTTATTCGAAACTCGTCACATACAATCCAGAATTTTCCGCGGACATAGCTCGAAGCAGAAGTGCATAGATTCGAGCCGTATCCGCGGCAAACTCTGGGCAGTACGTGGTGATTTCGTAAAAGGGACGACATTGGTCTACTGGATGAATCGCCTTTTCCAAACTGTACAATACTTAATCTATACTGGCAAATGTATGAACATAATGGGCCAGGTTTTTATAACAAGATCGCAACCTTGATTAAAACAAACTATTCTTTCGTCTACAATATAAATAATCTGCTTAAATATAGTGTATATCAACTGTATAATGACTTTCACGTGTTATAATAATCAGGTACCAGAAGATCCAATAAGGACTTTTTTCAATGCGTGCACAGTTTATATATATATATAGAGAGTGATATATATATATATATATATATATATATATATATATATATATTGTATCTGTGTTTTTAGAGAGATTAAAATGATTCAGAGCAGACATGACAGAAAGTGAAAAAACTCGCTCAAGTAAAAGAATAAGAACACTGGATTGATATTAACTTTCTGAGGGTGGGTGTGAGTACTTCAATTTCTCCTAATTTATTTTCGTTTTGTCTTATAATTTCTTCATTGATAACTTATTATCTATTAACTTAGGGTCTTTTGGCAATGTAGCGCTTTTATCAAATATTTACATTTGTTTGAGCAGAAAAGTCAAATTTCATTGCAGTATTACTATAATCTCTCTTTAACAGGCTATTTTTAAATTTATTTTATGCCCCGTATTTTTTGTCTTTATCTAATTTAATTTTGCTAACTCTTAATTATTTACTGCGAAAATTTGCGTCCGGGCATTCACTGTATCCTGTCCCCACCGAACCAGATTCTCACTCGTAATTATTTCATTAAAGATAGTAAGCTCAAGAATAAGTCTGACGTGTGCAAATATGTATTGACATTTATCATTTTAAATTCACTTGAATGTGTGATACACAGGCCGCTTATTATAATTAACAGGTTATTTCACAGTATTAAACAAACGCCCACACACACCTACACACAAACATAAAGGCGTGGTATACGCTTATCTAGTGAGTCGTCAGTATTTGTTATTAAATCACTGTAATCTTACTTTCATGAGTATCCATATGCAGACAAAAACACGAACAAATTTGACACAAAGTAACCTAGTGAAAAGATAGTCTTGCTCAAAAGATGTAACGATAGGTATAAATGAGACAGTTTAAACGAAATTTTCCACTTGATATGTTAATTGTCAAATAGTTTGTGAGATGTGCTTTCCGTTGAAAATGGTTTATGAAACCGGAAGTCGAAATATTCGGAATCATGACGGGAAACGTGGACGCAAACACCTTGTTGCGCGCAAAAAGGACAAGGTAAATACATAATGGTATTCGTTTATTAAATTACTTTTGTTTGCTTTTGGCGCAATTTCTGTTTTACTTCGATGATATATATATATATATATATATATATATATATATATATATATATATATATATAAATGTGCGGTAGCTTAAATAATGGACATTCGAGGATGCAATTGATTAAAAGACACCAGAAGCGTTTACAACAGAAATTGATTAAAAAAATTTAGTACTGCATATACGCTCTACCTAAACAATTGGCTAACCGTGAAACATTATTTCGTATAAAACTGAAAATTTTGTGTACTGTGCGGCAGGGTGGCTCAGTGGTTAGAGCGCCAGATTACGAAGCAGATGTGCACAGGTTTCAGCCCTTTCCACTGGAAATTCTAGACTGTATATGATGAACTCCCAATAAGAACGAAACCTGTTCACGGAACAAATTGCCTCTTTCCGAATTATAAAATTCGTTTTTAATACTGGCAAATGTATGTAAACAATAGGTGGGATGTTTATATAAAATCGCAACATTGATTAAAACTAGTTTTTGTCACCGCTTTCGCATCAACTGTTTGTTTATTTATAGATTGAAAAGTTATTTTTTTACCAATAATTGATTGCGCGGGTGGTGGTAACAATTATTTAAATCAAATTTGTGAGCTTTAAGTAAACACCAATCCCATTGTATTTAACCAGTCGTCGAACAACATAACAAAACTACCGCCAAGCGCAACGCACTGAAGCGTTTCGACCTTCCATGATCATCATCAGAGTACGACGGCAAACTGACTATCGACGATCAAACCGCATTGAATATATATGGAAATCAAATTTAGATATGCGGCTCTCACCTCTAGCAGTCTCGCATACATTGAACTTGACCGGAAATGTCGGCTGCACAATTTCTATGCAGTCACGAACATTAACTGTTTGCAGCTTTCGCCACATATACATATATAGACAATACAATTTAACAATAATTGATTGCGCGGGTGGTGGTAACAATTCTTTAAATCAAGTTTGCGAGCTTGAAGTAAACACCAATCCCATTGTATTTAACCAGTCGTCGAACAACATAACAAAACTACCGCCAGCCGCAACGCACTGACGCGTTTCGACCTTCCATGATCATCATCAGAGTACGACGGCAAACTGACTATCGAGGATCAAACCGCATTGAATATATATGGAAATCAAATTTAGATATGCGGCTCTCACCTCTAGCAGTCTTGCATACATTGAACTTGACTGGAAATGTCGGCTGCACAATTTCTATGCAGTCACGAATATTAACTGTTTGCAGCTTTCGCCACATATACATATATAGGCAATACAATTTAAACAATAATTGATTGCGCGGGTGGTGGTAACAATTCTTTAAATCAAGTTTGCGAGCTTGAAGTAAACACCAATCCCATTGTATTCAACCAGTCGTCGAACAACATAACAAAACTACCGCCAGCCGCAACGCACTGACGCGTTTCGACCTTCCATGATCATCATCAGAGTACGACGGCAAACTGACTATCGAGGATCAAACCGCATTGAATATATATGGAAATTAAATTTAGATATGCGGCTCTCACCTCTAGCAGTCTTGCATACATTGAACTTGACTGGAAATGTCGGCTACACAATTTCTATGCAGTCACGAACATTAACTATTTGCAGCTTTCGCCACATATACATATATAAACAATACAATTAAACAATAATTGATTGCGCGGGTGGTGGTAACAATTCTTTAAATCAAGTTTGCGAGCTTGAAGTAAACACCAATCCCATTGTATTTAACCAGTCGTCGAACAACATAACAAAACTACCGCCAGCCGCAACGCACTGACGCGTTTCGACCTTCCATGATCATCATCAGAGTACGACGGCAAACTGACTATCGAGGATCAAACCGCATTGAATATATATGGAAATCAAATTTAGATATGCGGCTCTCACCTCTAGCAGTCTTGCATACATTGAACTTGACTGGAAATGTCGGCTACACAATTTCTATGCAGTCACGAACATTAACTGTTTGCAGCTTTCGCCACATATACATATATAAGCAATACAATTTAACAATAATTGATTGCGCGGGTGGTGGTAACAATTATTTAAATCAAGTTTGCGAGCTTGAAGTAAACACCAATCCCATTGTATTTAACCAGTCGTCGAACAACATAACAAAACTACCGCCAGCCGCAACGCACTGACGCGTTTCGACCTTCCATGATCATCATCAGAGTACGACGGCAAACTGACTATCGAGGATCAAACCGCATTGAATATATATGGAAATCAAATTTAGATATGCGGCTCTCACCTCTAGCAGTCTTGCATACATTGAACTTGACTGGAAATGTCGGCTGCACAATTTCTATGCAGTCACGAACATTAACTGTTTGCAGCTTTCGCCACATATACATATATAGGCAATACAATTAAACAATAATTGATTGCGCGGGTGGTGGTAACAATTCTTTAAATCAAGTTTGCGAGCTTGAAGTAAACACCAATCCCATTGTATTTAACCAGTCGTCGAACAACATAACAAAACTACCGCCAGCCGCAACGCACTGACGCGTTTCGACCTTCCATGATCATCATCAGAGTACGACGGCAAACTGACTATCGAGGATCAAACCGCATTGAATATATATGGAAATCAAATTTAGATATGCGGCTCTCACCTCTAGCAGTCTCGCATACATTGAACTTGACTGGAAATGTCGGCTGCACAATTTCTATGCAGTCACGAACATTAACTGTTTGCAGCTTTCGCCACATATACATATATAGGCAATACAATTTAACAATAATTGATTGCGCGGGTGGTGGTAACAATTCTTTAAATCAAGTTTGCGAGCTTGAAGTAAACACCAATCCCATTGTATTTAACCAGTCGTCGAACAACATAACAAAACTACCGCCAGCCGCAACGCACTGACGCGTTTCGACCTTCCATGATCATCATCAGAGTACGACGGCAAACTGACTATCGAGGATCAAACCGCATTGAATATATATGGAAATCAAATTTAGATATGCGGCTCTCACCTCTAGCAGTCTCGCATACATTGAACTTGACTGGAAATGTCGGCTACACAATTTCTATGCAGTCACGAACATTAACTGTTTGCAGCTTTCGCCACATATACATATATAACCAATACAATTTAACAATAATTGTTTGTGCGGGTGGTGGTAACAATTTATTAAATCAAGTTTGTGAGCTTGAAGTAAACACCAATCCCATTGTATTTAACCAGTCGTCGAACAACATAACAAAACTACCGCCAGCCGCAACGCACTGACGCGTTTCGACCTTCCATGATCATCATCAGAGTACGACGGCAAACTGACTATCGAGGATCAAACCGCATTGAATATATATGGAAATCAAATTTAGATATGCGGCTCTCACATCTAGCAGTCTCGCATACATTGAACTTGACTGGAAATGTCGGCTACACAATTTCTATGCAGTCACGAACATTAACCGTTTGCAGCTTTCGCCACATATACATATATAGGCAATACAATTTAACAATAATTGATTGCGCAGGTGGTGGTAACAATTATTTAAATCAAGTTTGTGAGCTTGAAGTAAACACCAATCCCATTGTATTTAACCAGTCGTCGAACAACATAACAAAACTACCGCCAGCCGCAACGCACTGACGCGTTTCGACCTTCCTTGATCATCATCAGAGTACGACGGCAAACTGACTATCGAGGATCAAACCGCATTGAATATATACGGAAATCAAATTTAGATATGCGGCTCTCACCTCTAGCAGTCTTGCATACATTGAACTTGACTGGAAATGTCGGCTGCACAATTTCTATGCAGTCACGAACATTAACTGTTTGCAGCTTTCGCCACATATACATATATAGGCAATACAATTTAAACAATAATTGATTGCGCGGGTGGTGGTAACAATTCTTTAAATCAAGTTTGCGTGCTTGAAGTAAACACCAATCCCATTGTATTTAACCAGTCGTCGAACAACATAACAAAACTACCGCCAGCTGCAACGCACTGACGCGTTTCGACCTTCCATGATCATCATCAGAGTACGACGGCAAACTGACTATCGAGGATCAAACCGCATTGAATATATATGGAAATCAAATTTAGATATGCGGCTCTCACCTCTAGCAGTCTCGCATACATTGAACTTGACTGGAAATGTCGGCTGCACAGTTTCTATGCAGTCACGAACATTAACTGTTTGCAGCTTTCGCCACATATACATATATAGGCAATACAATTTAACAATAATTGATTGCGCGGGTGGTGGTAACAATTATTTAAATCAAGTTTGCGAGCTTGAAGTAAACACCAATCCCATTGTATTTAACCAGTCGTCGAACAACATAACAAAACTACCGCCAGCCGCAACGCACTGACGCGTTTCGACCTTCCATGATCATCATCAGAGTACGACGGCAAACTGACTATCGAGGATCAAACCGCAGTGAATATATATGGAAATCACATTTAGATATGCGGCTCTCACCTCTAGCAGTCTCGTATACATTGAACTTGACTGGAAATGTCGGCTGCACAATTTCTATGCAGTCACGAACATTAACTGTTTGCAGCTTTCGCCACATATACATATATAGGCAATACAATTTAAACAATAATTGATTGCGCGGGTGGTGGTAACAATTCTTTAAATCAAGTTTGCGAGCTTGAAGTAAACACCAATCCCATTGTATTTAACCAGTCGTCGAACAACATAACAAAACTACCGCCAGCCGCAACGCACTGACGCGTTTCGACCTTCCATGATCATCATCAGAGTACGACGGCAAACTGACTATTGAGGATCAAACCGCATTGAATATATATGGAAATCAAATTTAGATATGCGGCTCTCACCTCTAGCAGTCTCGCATACATTGAACTTGACTGGAAATGTCGGCTGCACAATTTCTATGCAGTCACGAACATTAACTGTTTGC